>JAUZSV010398331.1:0-11115 GCA_034780495.1 Parotocinclus cesarpintoi | reverse complement strand
GTGCCATGGGAGACCCCCTTTTTTTTTTTTTTTTTTTTTAATTGGGGGGGAAAAACCCTTTAAATGAAAATTATTTCTCTCTGTTCTAGGTGTGTGTGCTGCATGCACTGTGGGGCCAGCTCCCCAGGGTTTCACTGCGAGTGGCAGAATAACTATAATCACTGTGGCCCCTGTGCCAGTCTGGTCACGTGCCCTGTTTGTCATGAGAACTTTATGGAAGAAGAGCTGCTGTTGCAATGCCATTACTGTGACAGGTGAGGTTCACACTGCGGAATGTGTTTTGTTTTTCTTTAATATCGGACCTTGAGTACCTTGATTTGTGTTTGTTGCAGATGGGTACATGCTGTATGTGAGAGTCTCTATACTGAGGATGAGGTTGAACAAGCATCTGATGAAGGCTTCGCCTGTACAGCATGCACTCCTTACGTTCCACGACGAGTCGGTGAGGGTTTTTTTTTTTGTTTGTTTGGGAGTTTTGCGTTGTAAATGAATTTCACCTTTTGTCAACTTTTGAACTGTGAGACTGTATCACTTTGTAACAAGTGGCCTCTTTCTTGCCACACTTCCACACAGGCCAGCTTTATGTAAAACCTATGAGATTGTCACATACACAGACGAACCAATCTCAGTTGTAAGACTTGTGACATTTGAAGTTGCCACTAACCTCACGGTAGCTTCTCTGATCAATATCCTCCTGATTCAGTCATTCAGTTTTGAAGGATGACCTGGTCTAGAATGTTTTTTCCACTTCTTTATAATGCCAAATACAAAAACAAGTGGCAATTAAAACCTCTGACATATAGCGCTCTGTTGAAAATTGAGACCACATTTTTTAAATCAACATATCTACATGAGTGGCAGCAATTCCATTCCAAAATCACATGGGCAGCACAGTGGCTCAGTGGGTAGCACCGCCTCCTCACAGCAAGAGTTCAATCCCAGGGTGGAATGGCGTGTGCGGGGTGTGGCGGGGTGCGGTGCGGGGTGTGGGTAGGTAGGTAGGTAGTTAAGTAGTTGGGTGGGTAGTTAGTTAGTTATGTATTTTGCCACAGTTTTTGTTCACTCTGAAACTTCCTTTATCTTTTTCAGTGGAGTCTCCAATGATGTCAGCCTTCAAAATAAAAGAACCTGGTATGTCACATTTGCTGGAACCATCTTGTATCTCGTTGAGCTTAGTACATATATTTTATCCTTATAATTCCATACAAATATCTGACCGTTTCCAAATCCCACAGAGCCGCAGTTCTACCGCCTGGAAGGAGTCTGGTTGACAGAGACAGGAATGTCTTTACTGCGCAGCATCTCCATGTCACCCCTGCATAAACGTAGGCAGCGCCGCTCTAGACTGGGCACCATTTGCCTTGATGGAGCCCCTGATGGATTGGAGATGAAAGATGGGGAGGGTGATGGAGAGGAGGGCAAAGGTATGGTTTTACTTTATATTTGGCATCTCTGGTGAGAGCATCTGCAAAAGTGAAGTCAAGTTATATTGTGAATTTGATTATATCAGCCACAACCCACCCGGTAAATACCCAGATGTGAGGGATTTGTCTTTATACTGTCATAACTGTTACGGATCTAAATTAATTTGAATGAATGTTTAAGTGTCTTGTAATTGCAAGTTATTAATTTATTGGATTAATATGCATATTTATTTTATATCTTTGATTTTGGGAATACATTCAGTTAAAAAAAAAGTGTCATGGTATATTGTCTTGATATATAATTCAATGTACAGTGAAAATTTTGACCACATAACCATAGTTACATAATTAATTGTAGGTATATTACTACAACTTTACTGTTACTCACACACTCACACATTGTCTTAAATAATATTTTGGAATCCCCCAGAGGAGTGAGTTTAAGAAGAGTAAGGTTAAATTTGACATAGTTTGGTAGTTACTTCTGTATGAGATCTTTACCAGTTATAGTAATTTGTTGTCATTCACTTTCTCAGGTGGTGCTGAGTTAATGGACTGTGAATCTAAACTGGAAGCTCCTGGAAGCCCTGATCGTGATGGTATGGACAAGGATCCTTCAGTTGATCTGGGTCTAGAGGGGACGACAGACTGTGACATGCTCAAAGGGTCTGAGGAAACAGATGATGGCAAAAAAAGAAAACGAAAACCATACAGGCCAGGTCAGTGAGAGCCCTCTTTTTTTTTCTTTTTTTTTTTTTCTTCTCATTGTTATATTCTGATTGGTGATTTCCAAAATGCTTATGGCCATTTCTACTTCTATGTAGGGATCGGAGGGTTTATGGTGCGACAGAGAAAGTGCCATACGCGGATCCGAAAGAGTCTGTCTGCATCTGGTGATGTGGTTGAAGGACAGACTGCGGAGGCAAAACTTGAAGAAGGCAAGTGAAGCCCTTAATTGAATTTAATATGATCAGGAGTTTGCTTTTGTTTAAATGCTGATTTTAATGGCTGAATATTAAAGGTCCTCATCCTGATATGGATCCAGCTGAAGTCAAGGCAACAGAAGGAGACGGCGAACAAGCCAGAAAGCGCAGGGGAAGAAAGAAGAGTAAATTGGAAGACATGTTTCCTGCCTACCTACAGGAAGCCTTTTTTGGAAAGACCTTGCTTGACTTCAGTAAAAGAGCTTTTTTGGCCCCTCCAGTTCAGAAACCTCAAGGCCTCATGAGACCCCCATTACCTGCTTCTGGTTGTAGACCTGCAGCGCCAGAGCCAGGTATGTTATTACTCCTAAGTAATTCTAATATTTGACATCTTCTATCCTCCTCCTATAATCCTTTAAAACCTGAAATGAAATGTAATGAGACCGTACATTATGTTGTTGTAGAAGATGGAACTCGAGCATCTGACCCCTCCCTGCATCTTAAACAAGAATCAGATTGCTCAAAACCTCAAGGAGAGGTCAAAGGTAAGGTACAGTCTTATAATTTTTCCAGTACTCTAGTTGTAGGATGAGTATCTGGATGAATGAAATATTTCTTACGTTTCTAGTGATGACAGGACCAGAAGAACAGCCCATTGTCAGGAATCTAAGTGCAGGCGTAGATATACAGAAAAGCAGAGGTAAATACTCAAATATTTACAAAAATATTGCTATATTTAATCTGACATACTGGTATAAGCCTTTTTTTTTGTTGCACCTAGGTGTTTCACAGGGCATGGGAAATAAAGACTCTGATCAGTTTTTCCAGAAGGTACTTGGCTCCTCAGAAGGAAACTCTCTTAGTGGGACAGTTGTGGCCAGCATAAAGCCTGCTCAAGACGAGGAGCGTAATCGCAGTGGTTTGCCCCAGAAAAACCTTTCAGGTGAGGCTGAAATAAACGCGTGCCTGCATATATGCACCCAATCCTTAAGAGTAAAGATAACATTGTAATTTCTTTACAGGTGCTTCCGGATCTGGCATGGAGCCCTTTCAAGGACTTTCCCAGTCCCCATTTTTTGACCTGATGTAAGCTCCTGGCTATATTTATATCTGCAGTATGAAAGCACATGTCATTTGTGTTACCTATTATAACGTTGTTTACTTGTATGGCCCCCAGTGACCGTGGTGGACTTTTTAGTCCAGAACAGGATGAGGAAAGCCCTTGGGCCACACCCTCAACCCCAGCCACTCCCACCACTCCACCAACTCCCACTGAACCGGAGGGTGATGGTCTCACATATAATCAGCGAAGTTTGCAGCGTTGGGAAAAAGATGAAGAACTTGGAAGCCTCTCCACCATTTCCCCTGTGCTCTATGCCAATGTCAATTTTCCTAACCTCAAGCAAGACTACCCTGGTTAGTGATAAAAAAAGCTGTTAAAAATAGTTATATATACCATCAGCCGCATTTTACTGTTTAGCATTCATAGTTAAATGTAACAAACAATCAGTTGTTGGGCAAAAAGAAGTATGAACAGAACACAGAGTATTATCAACATACAGAATGTCCTGTAAAATGTTACAGACAGACTAGAGCTGTTTGGTTAACAAACCAAAACCATAATAGAACCATAATTAGGTCAAGCTTATAATATAAAGGGCTGTTCGGGCCAGCACATGGAATGCCAAAATAGGAAGCCAAAACCTCTTGCTGAGTTAACCACTGTAAAATTAACTGATGCCATAAAACACTGAAGGCACTGGTACATTTTTGTTTCTTCTTTATTGCTGTTGTTACTGTATTATTCTCCCTCTTTCTTTTGGATTGCCAGAACTCCAGACTTGTTTTAAAGCATATATTACAGGAATATTGCATGGTTAACTCTATTTGCTAAAGTTTCAAGAAAATGGAAAGAAATGGCATCCTACCAAATAACAAAAGATTTCAATTGTTTGAAATATTAAGTAAATAAACAGAAATGATCTATAGTTACCTTCAGTTATTTTAATATCAAAATATGCAGACTTTCATTAAGAATGGAAATCCTAGTTTTTATAGTTGAGCATATTTAGAGTTCAGGCCTTGTTAGTGAACTATGCAGGCAAAAAATACCAACAACAAAAACCCCGATGTTAAGTAAACCAAATAAACAGTACAAAATGATGAACTTGATCTGTATAAACATTATTGAAATCTTTTCTGCAGACTGGGCCAGCCGCTGTAAACAGATAATGAAGATTTGGAGAAAGGTAGCAGCAGCTGACAAGGTTCCATTTCTGGTAAGAGGCGTAGTCATTTTGTTACCATGAAATCTCTTAAAGTTTTGATCCTTACCTTTGTATTCCTTTCATGTAGCAAAAGGCCAAAGATAACAGGGCAGCACAAAGAATCAGCAAGGCACAGAAGGTAATTTGTAACATTAAATCAAATCAGAATCAGTCACAGATAGTATTACTCGTAATAATTATGTTGTGTTTTTTTTCTTCTTCCCCCTTTCTTATTAACAGCAGGCAGAGAGTCAAGTCTTCAGGCCTGTTAAAACGGAGACTGTTCGGATAAAAGGGGAGCGCCCCAGTCTGCATCTTCAAATTCCACCGCCCTCTGGATCTCTTTCCACTCCCTCTCAGCCTAGTTCTGCTGAGAGCCCCTTTCCTTTCACCCCGGATACCGCATCTTCAGTATTTTCCCCGGATGCCTCACTTAAGGTTTCTGGCTCAGCAGATGTTCATTCCGACCCCTTCCACAAGCCTCCACCTCAGTCCCCGCGAGCTCACTCTCAACCTTCGACACCGTACTCTCAGCCTTCCTCTAGCCCCCTGCAGGCCTCCTCAGGTTACCCTTTACTTGGCCCACAGGGTGCTCCTCAGGGACGGCCAGCTAGCCTTGGCTCTCTTGATATGCAGCCAGGAACTCCTCGCAGGGCTCAGCACGTCGACCCCTTCTTTAAACCTCAGCAGCAGATTCTTCCACTCCAGCCACAACTGCCCACTCAGGAACCTGTAGGCCTCCCTGAGGGTTTTCGACCCAAAGCACTTGGACCTGGAGAATCTCCTTTGTACTCGCCAACCCACCCACCACACCATGTTGACCCCTTTCGTGGCCAGCAGGGAATAATCAGACAAGACTATGTGTCATCTCCATCTCCCTCTGTTGTTTCTTCTTCACCTGGTGGTATGGTGCAGAACAGGCTGGACATGAGTGCTCCTTCTCCACGACCCTCTACGATACGGCATGACCTAGGTACCTGTTCACCTGCAGGAATGCTGGACTCTGGCAATGGCATGTTCAAAGCTCCTATGACCCCACGCATGCATCAGGGGGATGCTGGATGCTCGTCTACTCCACTCCCCCCAAGTGCGTCTCCCAGTCATTCACTTGAAAGCTATCGCCGATCTCCATCTACGTTTTCGGATTCCTGCGCCCAGTCTCCTCTTACACCCCGGTCACAATCAGGAGACTGTTCATCGCCCTTGCTTCAGAGACTGCCCCAGCAAGATTCTTTTCCAAAAGTGCCCTCTAGTCCACAGTCACAAGGCAGTTCTCAATCCCCTCTCACTCCAGGAGCCCTTTCGAATGATGGTCATTCTGTGCAATCTCCAGCTACGCCACGTTTTCAGTCTCCAGACCCTCACTCTCAGCCTCCCTCAAGGCCTCAGTCCAGGGATGGGTTTACCTCGCTGCACAAACCTCCTCGTCCAACCTCAGCTCTCTCAGAGGCTTCCTTCAAAGGCTCACCTCATCATAGTCAGCAGCCACCTTGCTCACCATCCCTTGTGGATCCACTCAGTGGAAAACCTACGGGACCACCCGGTTTCAATCGTAGTCCCAGTGTGGATGCCCTACAAATTGGCCAGCAGCAAGCGATGTGCCCAAAGCAAGTGCTAACTCCCCTGCACTCTCAGGCACAACTCCAGCAGTCATCTGCCGTATCTCAAACTGCAGCTGCTGAATTAAACACGAAAACTCTGCAATCAGGAAATCAAGACAGTACTTCTGTGCGCCCACCAGACACGCCACATCCACAAGTCATATCAGGCACCCAAGAGCTGCCAGACCTTTCTGCTGCTCAGGACCAGTCTCTCGCCAATCTTAGTCCGTCAGAGCTTGAGAAACATAGACAGGTATGGGAACAACTCGTAGGTAAAAAAAAAGTTTAATGACTTGCATAGATGATTCATCAACAAATGTTTTTCCTGTTTATTTAGAGACAGAGATTAAGAGAATTTCTGATCAGACAGAAAATGCAAAGGAATTCACTTCGCCAGGAGAAGGAACCAGAAGCAGCCAGTAATAATGCTCCAAATTGGCAAGAAGGTGAAGTGGCAGCTTATCAGCAAGACAAAACTCAACGAGCGCCACCACCTTATCCACAGGTATTTAAGTTATTGCTGATGTGTGATGTTTTTACTGTAGGAAATGCAGTGCCATCCCCCTCTATACAGGTACGTTGTTTAACAATCACGCTACATTCACCCACACGAGTCATTAATTAAAATGGAAGTTACAGACACACCAGGGTTGCTGGACCTCATGTGAGAAACAAGCAAATATATGTAAACAAGCCCAAAAGAAGATACAAGACTTAGAGAAAATACCAAAATGGGTGACCTAGTGCAATTTGAGAGACATGAAATAATAGTAACATTTTGAACTATAGAGGCTGAAAAGAACAACTTGCAGGAATATTGGAGACCGAGAGAGACCGAGAGAGACCACCCAAATAAGCAACTACAGTTTCGAAAAATCCCCCAAATTCTGCAACTATCAATACCATATTAGAAGGGGCTTTTTTGAGAACTTGCAACATGACACAGACATGATGCACTTTATCTCTTAAACTCCCTCCTCTGCTCATTTATCCATATAATTGATTAGCCTGTGAGGTCACCAGCTGTTTAAAGCCACAAAGTCTACGGTTAAAAGACAGATCTTTGTTTCCAATGACCATTTATTATAATTTTTGTAGAATTTGGTTGTTAAAGCAAATGGTCATTGAATGGATGGTCTACCTGTATTTTACACCTTATTACGGAGGATACCGCTTTAAGAGGTTACAGATACTTGTACAATGAACGTTCTGTTCTTACATCTTTTGTTTTTTTTACTAGCGTGACATGTAACATCAAGGAAGTCTTTTGGTGTTACACTTTACTGACTGCCTCTTATCTTTGGTAACTTAGGACAGAGCAGCTGTTGCGCAGGTTGCCATTACCAACAGACTATCCCAGCCTATGGTACCGGGAGATCCGTGTCGTCCTCCTGCTCCTCCTCAAGGAGCACCAGGTGTAATGGGCGCCAATGTGCTAAGGTACACCAATCTGGATAGTTTCTTATGTACTGCACAGGACATAATATTTAATACAGCAGTAATAAATCTTAAATGTAATATTTCCATAGGCAACCTGGCCCTAATATACCCCAGGGAATGTACCCTCATCCACCATTTCCTGCACAATGGCAAGGCCAGACTGCTGGACCCAGGCGCTTCCCTCCTCCATCTACAATGGAAACTGGGCCTAGGCACCATCCTGGTGCCCCTTTAAACAATCCTATAGGTATGCAAGGAATGCCTAATCCACTTACAGCGTCACAAGCACCAGTCACTGGACCAGTGCCAGGACCTCCACCACAGTTCATAGAGTTGAAACATCATGCCCAGAGGATACCACTTGGAACCCAGTTTCTGCAAAGAGCACCTCAGCCTCGACCACGTCTGTTCATACCGCAACAGGAAGGGACTTCGTTTGTCCCAACATCCTTGCCGCCACCCCTTGATACTCAGGCAGGTGGACAAGGTCCCAGAATGGGGTTGCCGCAAGGTGACTTAGGCCAAATAATGACTCGGAGCAATATTCCTCCATCTCAGTCCCAACTGCAGCCCCAAGAGGTTCCAGCTAGTCATTGTAACACACCGTCCGTTTCGCACTCCATCATACAGCGACAGACTTCTCAAAATCCAACAGTACATGAGAAGCAGTCCGCAGAAGGTACGGTCAACTTACCAGAGCATGACCTTGAGGACCCATTTGCTGCCAAAGATTTGGGAGATACTGTGCCGGAAACTGGAGTAGAGGACGATGACCTTGCGCTTGACTTGGATCCTGACAAAGGAGACGATGATCTGGGGAACCTTGACAACCTTGAAACAAATGATCCCCATTTAGATGACCTTCTTAACAGTGATGAATTTGACTTGCTTGCATACACTGACCCTGAACTTGATCAAGGTGACCCCAGGGACGTTTTTTCTGAGCAGTTGCGACTGGTTGAAGCTGAAGGTGAAGGTTCGGGTGTTTCTGCAGAAGTGAAGGCAGAAGAGAAACCCAAAGTCAGTGTAATCGCCAAAGGACCCCTCACCTCTTCTGCACGACCCCCTTTAAAGGCTGAGGGCACAACTTCAAGTGTTTCGCTTCCTCCCAAAACAGAATTGCCTGATACCAGTGAACTCGCTGATGTAAAACACGAAGAGAAGGCTGTGACTGAGCGGCAACAACCTACGCAGGCTGTGATTAAAGATGAGATGGGCGATGCTGTATCCCTGTTTCTTAAAGGACCGTCACCCAAGATCTCAGCTCAGCCAGAAAATTCGTCTGCCTCTCTAAGCACTGTCCGGTTAGGTGGCGTACCATTCCCTCCACAAACCCAAGCTGATTCTTTGTCTTTTCCTTCGGCTTCACCACATCCAGACTTGCACGAGGATCCCCTTGGGTTGCCTGACGGTGGCAGTCAACACTCTCCTGCAGTTGATCTTGACAAAGTGGAAAGCTCTTTGGAAGCAAGTGAGCTGCCGTTATTAATCCAGGATTTACTGGAGCACGAAAAGAAAGAGCTCCAGAAACAGCAGCAGCAACAGCAGCAAATGAGCGCTCTACAAGGAGGCCTGAGCGGTCACCTTCATAATCTTCAGAATCAACAACCACCTCCTGGAGGATCGACCCAGATTATGCTACCCCATCACCGCCCACCTCAGGGTGTCGTGGGGCAACCTGGAATGGTACAAAGACCTCCTCACATTCTAAACCCACAACAGCAGAGGTTACTCAGTACGACAATGCCTGCACAACCTCATGTGGCAATGGTACAGCAACAAAACCTGATCCGAGGTGCACAGCCAAGCAGCATTCACCCCACCCTTGAGCCACAGCAGCAGGTAGCACCGCCACAACATGTCATCAAACAACAAACTATACCTAGCAACTTCTTCCCAGATAAAGGTACGTTGGGTCTGCTGGGCTTTTGTTTATATTGGGTTAACAAAGACAACTTAATATGTATGACCTCTTATTTCAGAGCTCGATAAATTTATGGCCGATGACATAATGGACCCCATTGCCAAGGCAAAAATGGTGGCACTGAAAGGAATCAAACGGGTGCTAACTCAAGACCCCATGGGTGTTCCTCCTGGTATCAATAGGTATATAATATTTTCTCCCCAAATTGATCTGCATGCTTCCATTGTCCCACAATGTACATATATGCTTTCAAACAAATGTATGTAATTGTTTATTGTGTAATTGTTTCAGGCAACAGGTATCACTCTTGGCTCAGAGGTTAGCTTCAGCTCCAGGAAGTGCAGATTCTCAGGCCCACATTGGCCCTGTATCAGCTAAGGTAACTGGGGCTGTGCTTGAGTTTCTAATGTTTGGTTCTTGTTTAACTCTGATAATCACATTTTCAATGCTTGAACACATTATGCACTTGTATTTATGGGCTGTGTCCCAAATGGTCCTCTTGTCACACTTGCAACATAGGAAACAGTTTAATACACTTAAAACTGGTTGTGGTCATTTGTGGTCATAGTCCAAATCCACATTTAGATTTGCTTGTGAGCTTTATTATATCTCAGAATTTTCGTCTTGATCCCAAAAAGTGTTTTGGTTGCTACCCTTCCAAAAGAGACCATTTCTCATTAAGCTTCTGACTGCAGGTCAACAAATGCAGGTAAATGTTTGGGCTTTAAGATTCAAGCTTTAGGTGCAGTGAAGCATTTTTTGGGTGACTCGGTGGGTAGCACCACCACCTCACAGAGAAGATCCTGGGATCCATGCCAAGGTGAAGAAACCTGGTCTCATAAACCTTAATTGGTATATGTGCGTGTGCGTGCCTTCGTGCCTGCGGCTGAAGTGGCAACTGATGCCAATAGCGATGTTAAATAAGGAATATAAGTACTTTTTTTTTTTTTTTTTTTTTATCATTTTCCTTTTCTATTCATTTTATTTCTAGTATTTGGACAATTAAATGCAAAGTCATTTTTTCTTGTCTTTTTCAGGAGGGGGAAAGCAGTGACAAGGCTCAGACCAGACCTAATCCTCCCCAGTTTGTCCAAGGCATTATCAGTATGTTTTGCAATCTGTTTCTCTCTGTCTTGACTCATTCCTGTACAAAGCTTTAAATATTAAATCATATAAAGTCGAATCCGGTTAATCGGACCACATCGGGACGTGATCGTTTTGGTCCAATTAAATTAACATGCCCAAGACGGGACATGCTATGTAACATATTAAATGTTTGTTAAACCTTTATTGTGCGCTTTTCACGTATAGCAAACGTACAAACAAGAACTACTGTTGCTTACGAACTTTGTCGCAAATTTATCTTTCAATGAACAAAGTTTTTTGAAACGATCTACAACACAATGTATAGGTACTCAGCATGTGAAGCATAATACTGTAAAAAAAAAAAAGTTCTTAATAAATTCCAGTCAACGTTTAAATAACTTATCCAGTGTGATCTGACGCGCTTTTGCTGTGGCTAAGTGGCGACTTGTG
>JAUZSV010398227.1:0-11116 GCA_034780495.1 Parotocinclus cesarpintoi | reverse complement strand
TGTGAAATGTCATGAGCCAAATTCGTGTGTAACATTAACACCATAAACAAGAAACATGTGTACACAATCAAGCAGATTACTGTGACTTTTGGCATAACTGTACCACCATGCAAATCAGTGTGTAATGAATGCCTTAAACAAGTAATGTGTTTATCACTATGTAACGCCAAAAAAATAGATGCCTGTGCAACACCATGCATCGGAACCATTGGTAAAATCAGAAAAAAAAGATTAATGTGTAACCCTGTAAGCCAAAACCCTAATAACTCTATTATAATGCCATAAATCAAAACGTTTAACACTGTAACGCAATAAGCCATTTAAACCATGTGTAACATTATGTAACACCATAAATTTAAACCCTGTGTAATGCCTTAAGACAGGGCCATGAGAGTTTATGCCCTGTAATTTTAATGAATATATTCTGCTTTGTTCCTTATATATAGCTTTTAATAAAGCCAATTTGTGTAACTTGCAATACCATAAGTCCATGTGCAAGCTTGTGTAACACCACTGAATGGATTACTGGACAATGTCATTAACCATAACTATGTGTAACACCAGAAGTGAGAATCACATGTGAAGTTAGTAAGCGAGAATCATGTTTAAAGTTAATAAGTGAGAATGCCCATGTAACCCTGTAAGCCGAAACCCCAATAATGAACTGTAAAATGCCACAATCCAAAATGTGTGTAACATAATGAAGCGGAACCGTATGTAACTCCATGTTTATGTAACACTATGTGACACCATGAAACTAATCCCTGTGAAATTCCCTAATCCAGATCCTTGTGAGTTTATGCACTATAGTTTAAGTGAATATATTGTGTATAATTCCTTTTATATAGCTTTAAATCAAGCCAATTCATGTATAAAGCAATAAGAGAACTTTATCTAACACCGTTAAACAAATTCTTTGACAATGCCATAAACCAGAATCATGTTTAACACCACAAGTGAGAATCATGTAACATTGTGTAACATAACTTTACACGTCACTTTAAAGAATTTGATAAGGTTTTCCATTATTTTTCTAGGTAAGCAGTGAATTAATGTATTTGGTTATTGCCAATATGATTAATATGTGTAAATAGAATTGAAGTTAGAATTCTCTGTGTTGTTATGTTTCTATAGTTTACAATTATTCACTTTTATATTGAATTTTATTCATTTTTACGAGGTTTTGACTGTGCACTTGTAGGCTAGCTCTTTCTTATGTCTGTTACTAGACAAGATGTAAGATATGAGAAATGTGACATCTATCTGTGATGTCTGAAGACTGAATGGATTATTTAGCTCTACTAAACATGCTCTTTTACAGTGTCAGAAATACGAGGTTGTAAGAATGACACACATGACAAAGCAGATCGGTGCTTATATCGTGAAATGCATTTGCAGTTTTTGGATGCAAAGAGTTTTAAATGTAAATACGACAGCATTAATGCTATTAATATAAAGTCATGCCAAGTCAGGCTTTTTTCTATAGCGCTTTTTACAATGGAACATTGTCTCAAAGCTGCTTTACAGAATAAGATTATTTAACTGGTATAACTCTTGGGAGGACCAAGATTCAAAAAGGGACCCAGCCTCTTTTGGTGGCTTAGATCTTACTTGAAAAAAATTACTAATTTATCTAGGTAAATAGTTTTGTACTAATAGTTCAAATAACAACGTAAGTAAATAATATCAGATACATTCAGAATAATTATGCATATCGGCAATTAATTTGTTTAATGGACTTCAGGATTTTGAGTCCTCAGCAGGATACTTCTTGGCGGCAGATAGTCTACCCTTGCCAAATGAAGGAGGGATGGAGTTATCATCCACTGGTGGGGCCCAGGCATGGTGGGACTGGTTTTTGATGAAAGAAACCAGTAGAGTGATGCTGAAGCGGAGGTTTAATCTTAGTGTGTGGGGCTGGAACTGCGACTGGAATATGAGCTGGGGGGGTTTATGCTGATAGGGACATAAAAAAATAAATACAGATAAACAAACAAACTTTCATGAAAGGATGTACATTTGATAAATATAAGTGCTAAATACAAGTTTGTATACAAATGCAACATATCTGTGATTGGCAGAAGTATATAAAAGTTTAAGATTAGCAGTTCATTTGAAAGAGTCAGGTCTTTTCTATCAATTAAATGATGGTCAGGTGTGACTGTACATATAAGAACAAGGATCTGTGTGAATATCAAGTGAAATCAGATTTAGTTATATGGAGTGCTTTAGAATTAAACATAATCTAAATGCTGCTTTGAGACAATATTCTAATATCTAAGGCCAGTCAAGGACCTCCCACTAAGGACTAATTTTAAAATCTATTTTGTTTTATAATTTTGTTCATTTTAGTTAATTACTATATAAATAAACTTGAATTTAATTGAATTGAGTCTAAAACTGACCAAGCCAAGGGTGACAGTGGCAAGGAAATTGTCCATAAAGGTTAAGGAAAGGAAGAAACCTTTGCAGGACCAAGATTTAAAAAGGAGCCCATCCTCATTGAGAACCGTATCACGAGACGAACGGTTTTTGAGGAAGTAAGATAGTTGTTGATTCCCACCTGGATGGAAAAGGTTACACTTTTATCTTAAAATAGTTTCTCCACCAGCATAGAGTCAGATGGGATGTGTACCAAAGGAGGGAATCCAAGACCATTGTTACCTTCCCTAGGACTGGTGGACCAAAGATCACTCCAAGAGCAAAGCATGTATTAATGTGTGATGTCATGAAGGAACCCATGATAACTTTGGAACATCTAACTTAACGTCTCTCACACGTTGGTTTATTATTATGGGCATAGTCTGACCCCTGCAACCGATTCAGACTCCAGCAGCCAGTCTGGTTTTTAATTTGCCCATGTTTTGACCAAGTATTAAAATAATCTGATGACATCTTAGGTTATAGTTATGCATAACATTCTTAAGGGTTCCCCAACTTTCTAGCCCTACTGTCTCATGGGTTGGGTGTATGCATTGAGAAACTCAACTCTGATTGTAGACGTGGCGTTGGCCTGGTGTTTTCTTTGTAGTCACACCCTTTTTGTGCAGAACACTCTCAAGGGCAGGCAATCTGTAATGAGCAGAATTGTGTGTGTGTATAATTTCAAGTACTTATTGCCGTTTGTGTTTCTCTAAAATGTGCTGTGGTGTTTAGTCTCCTGTGGATGAGCCAGTGGTACTTAATGATGAAGTCATCTTCCCCCTGACTGTTTCATTGGATAAGCTTCCTGTAAACACACTCAAAGTAAAGGTAAGAAAAAATATATTGGCCTAAACATAGCTGCAGTTTATGTCACAAATAGATCATTAAGATTAACGGCTGTATATGCGCAGCAAGAAATAATAAGAATGTGTCCATGGTTAGTGTAGTCATGCAGGCTTTTGTTTGCATTTCAGTGTCAGGCTTTGTTTGTCTTCTCTGAATGTTGTTTGCTACAACTAGGACTGTGTGGTTAATCACAATGAAATTGAAATTGCTAAATAATCTCCAGCGATTAAGTAACTGCAATAAATAAAAAGATATGTTCTAAAACACGCATGCATAGAAATGTAGAAATGTAGGAGTGGTCCTTATTTGTAACAGTAAACAATGAAGGGATTTTGATTATGCTTTTCCAGAGGGAATAATTAAAGCTCTGAGTATTTTAAAACTTCATAATTATTGTACTGGGGTGATGCAAGCACTTAGCAATCACCAGAGCTTGTGTGGAGTTTGCATGTCCTCCCTGTGTCCGCTCCGGTTTACGGGTGCTCTGATTTCTTCCCACATTCCAAAGACGTGTTCCGTTAATTGGCTGCTCTAAATTGACCTAGTATAAATGACTGGTATCTGACTGGTGGGACTGTGGTGGCCTAGTGGTTAAGGTACTGGACTATGGACCAACAGGCCCAGGGTTCGAATCCCACCTCTGCCAAGTCACCACAGCTGGGTCCCTGAGCAAGGCCTTAACCCACAATTGCTTGCTTTGTAAGACTGTATTAATTGTAAGTCTGGATAAGGGTTTCTGCTAAATAACATAAATGTAAATCTATCTGTATAACCCAGGGGGGTAAGGCCCCAAGAACTATTGGCCCCTCTATGCGAGCTATTGAAAAATAATTTCACTGTAAATATGATTTGTAACTTTATTTTGTCAACTTTCAATTAAAAAATTGCCAGAATGCCTTGGCCAAGTACAAAACCACAGTAAAATACCTGGAGTGGTTTTGTAGGTTCGTGTGGGTCTGGGAGCACACATTGTGATAACAAAACAATATAACGAAGGCCAAAGTCAATTGACTTAAATATTTATGACTTGTCTAATCCATTTGCGCGTCCAGCCAAAACAAACCAACGATAATATCTGTTGACAAACGACTTAGGGAGGCTCACACAAGGGACACTGCAGAAAAGTTTGAGAACCGCTGAATATCCAGTGAATATATCATGAATATCCAGTGGTATTGATTTGACATGAAATAAACAAAACCAACCAACAAACTTAATAATGTTTGATATGTACAGTACATATGGGTCATGTTCAGGTATGTAACAAATTCATATCCATTGTCTGATTTATGTAGATGCATTTTGTCTGATTGTGTTTTATATAATGTTCCCAGTGTTGAAAATATCCGACCTCTTCATCACACATTTATAATTCAGTCAAACTGAAAGTCATAGGTGATTTATCAAGTGTTATTGAATACTGTGTAGAATGCTTCCGATGCAATTACACATTATTAAGTAAGCATTACAATTCTTGTTGATAAGAATTAATTATTGTCTTAGAATGAGTTTGTTTACCTGAAGCCTAGAGTTCTGTCATAATGGTTTTGTAACATTTAGCCAATTATCCACTAAGCTGTCTGTTTTAAGCACCTTTTACTGAAACATTTGTCACATGGTGGTTACCATCTCGTCTGTGTCTGTGGTATGTTATTTGACCTACTTAGCATTTCTGTTTTTACTTGGCACTTAATGTGCATGATAAAGTGTTGTGTGGACTAATAGCGTACCTGTAGTTACTTCATAACAGCGTTGTACTGTAATTTATCAGATTCAACACTGTTTCTGTTTCACACAGCTCTACTTTCTTACTTTGTATTGGTTTCATGTCTACATTTGATGCACTGTAAATGGAAATAACTGTAGTTATAGAAAAAGGTTGTGTTGAAACCAATACTTTAGACTGGAAAAGCAAACTGGGTTGTTAGAATAGCAGAAAAAATGATCAGATTTAGATGTTTTTTATTGTTCTGTTTTTTGATAAACCTGGCTAGATAAGCTACTAAAATCTTACACAGTATCAAAGGATATGAAACGGAGCACCACTAAGCCTGATTTTAGATCTTAAGTTTTCAGTGTTTGACTTTGACTAATGTCAATGTTGACTAATCTGATTTACTATCAGAGTAGTATCAAGTTTTGGCAGAATTTCATGGATGAGGATCATGAAGAACTAATATCACAACTGCTCTGCTGTTTGCTCTGTACAAAACTGCATATTTAGAGTGTGTTTATACAAAAGATTTAGTTCACCTGCTCCAGACCAAAGCAGAATGATACACTGTTACATTTTACTTTTAGCTCACTTAGCATTCATACTGACATTCTTAATATCAAACCAATACATGTAAACACTCGTCAAATGAACAAGATCACATACAGATTGAACAGCTTTTAGGATGTTTTGTAAACGAACCTGGCGAATCTTCATAATGTCTGTAACGATGCAGTGGGCTGGGATAATGTGGTTGTGGTGGTATTTTTATTAGCTGATTACTCACAGGGAGCTTCTACATATCAGCTACTCCATTTTGCACACACAAGAATGCACACTGCATAACGCTGATGGCAGTTAGGATGCCTATTATCTTATCTCCTATAACAATGAGAACCAGATATGTTTGAGTATTTTCTTCTTTGGAGTGCAAAAAACAACCAGAATTACATTTGTTTGATAGGTGTTAGAACAAGTTTTAGGATTTGTTTTAACCCTTGGAGGACCAAGGGACATATTTGTCCCATACTTTTAAATGGGCATCAACAACAAATGAAAAAACCTAGAGCATTCAAAGATGCATGAAACCACTTAGTGTGCCACTTACTTTTTATAAAAAATAAGTCTGGTTTGTGTGTGTGTGTGTGTGTGTGTGTGTATGTGTGTATATATATATACACATATACACAAACACACACACACACATTGAAGGGAATTTTGTGTCAAAATAACTAAAATAATGTGCGTACAATCCTTACAGTCATAAAAGTATTAACACTGCATTAAAAAATAGAAGATGTCAGTCATGGTCAAAAAGTGTCTACCTTGTGTTTTCTCAAAAGAGGAACAAAATTGCTCTTTGCTGCACTATTAGTTTAATCTTCTTCTGCCAAACAAACAAAATGTATCCAAAGGTAACCACACAACAATAAATAAACTTCACTTTCAGCGGTATAACTAAAGTAAAAGCCATTTCTGCGTGAAGTTCCTGTAGCAAGTGGCTTGAACACAGTTTGAGAGTGTGCTGTCTAGCATGTGTATTGTTATTTTCCAACTGCCTTGTCCAGATTATAGTGACGGTATGGAAGCAGGAGGAGGAGAAGGCTGAGATCCAGGAACATGGCTACCTTAGCATTCTTCAGCAGAAGAGTCCTTGCCAAACCTTCCGCCAGGACCTCAACACTTTTAAAGCCCAGGGTTTGTGCTCGATTTCCACTGATCTGACTGAACCAGAGCAACACGATAGCTTACTCAGTGTCTACAATGCCAAATCAGAAAAAAATTACTTTATGGAAAATGCAAATAATAACAGTGTGAATCACATTCAGTTTTATTTAACTGCAGTCAGGTTGAAACAAAGAGATTGCATGTTTTGTCTGGTCAACTTAATTTCATCTTTTAAAATATACATCCATTACTGTATTTCAGGCCTGCAACATAGTCCCAAAAAGTTGGGACAGGGGCAATTTGGGGATTTCAAATGAGGTATAAAGTAATAAATAAATAATGATGTGATTGTAATCAATATTTATTACAAAAGCAAAAGCAGTATCTTTAAAAGGATGTTTTGTTGTTCAGCAGATGGCCACGTCCACAAATTCATGATACAATGATTTAAATGTTTTTAAATGATGTTCCTCAAACAAAGATTGGAAGGATTTTTCAGATATCTCCCTCTACGGTGCATAATATGATTAAACAGTGCAAGGAAAATGGAGGAATTTCAGTGCGTAAAGGGCAAGGACACAAGACAAGACGTGATCACTGATCCCTCAGATGGCACTGCATCAAGAGCCATTATTTATTAATTACTAATATAACTAGATGGGCAAGAGATAACATTTATCAAACACTACAGAGTACAGTAAAGAGAAATGTGCTTATGGCTTTAGCAGGCAAAAATAAGCTTTATATTACTTTATATTCATAAGCAGCTCCAACTTCTCTAGGCTAAGAGGCATTTAGGATGGACCATCACACAGTGGATTGTGTATTGTTGAATCAGTATTCCAGGTCATTTTGGCAATAAATTCATGTTTTTTTTTTTCTGGACCAAAGACATAAAGGACCATCCTGACTTTTGTCAGTTGCAAGTCTTAAAGCCTTTGTCATGAAGTTGTGGCAGTGTGCTTGGCAAAAGTAATTTACACCTGTGATGGCAGCATTAATGCAACAACATTACAAAGGGTGAGGATTTTACCTCCTAAGCATTTTTGGAAGATATTAAAGGCCTGAAAAGCAGGAATGGATGTATATTTACAATGAAGTAAACCAGATAAAATATGAAATATTATGGGTGTGCACTCTGCACTGAAATAAAGGTCAAAGTAAATGTATGAAAAACTTTATGTAGGGTTGTCAAACTGTACAGTTCAGTTGCAGCACCAGTGTGCAGCACCACAAATTTGCAATATGCTTCATTAAAGCCATTATTATTGTTTACTTTCTATAGTTTCCTAGATTTATTTATTTTACTAATTTAAAAGTAATATTGGAAGTGTAGAGATTTCTGACTACAATGAGGAAGATAATCACCATCTTCTCTTGTTTTGTGCTCTCAGTCAGCACCACCTTAAACGTGCTTCCTCCACCTACAGTGAAGTGTCAGCAGATGACTGTGTCTGGCAGACACCTGACAGTACTTAAAGGTATATTTGTAATGCTTGTCATCGTGTTATGGTCTGTTTAATTGTGTGCTAATTCATTCATTGTGATCTTTTTGTTTATTTGTTTATAAGTACCTTGCACATCTGGTGTTGAACCATTACAATAGAAAATTCATAAAATTCATAAATTAATGCAAAATACCACAACAAGTTGCCATATGTGTTGATGTTAAGCTTTGATGTCTTGCTACTACTGTCATCATTTACAGAAGTCATATATCAACTGGGGATTAACTTTATGGATTTTGTAACATTATTTCACAAAACAACTATGTATTGACGGACACTTGTGATAATCTGTAGAAAAAAACTGGTAGCGAGTTTATTGTGTTAGTGGGTAATTGCTGTACAACAAGTTCAATGTTAGTGTTGGGTGATGGTCCAATCTCAGTTTGTATTGCAAAAGTTTCAAGTTTATTATTATTTTGTAATTTGATAAACTTCTGTTTCTGAATTCCTGTCCATGTTAGACAAAAATATTTAAACTCCATCATGCAGCATCAAGGGTTATCATAAAGCCATCAGAAGTCAGTCAGGCTGCACTTATCTCATTTACTCACCAGATGACAGGTGGTGGATAGTGTACTTTAAGTTCTTTGTACTCTGGCTGCACCTCACTATTGTTCCAATATTCTCCCAGTAAACACTTTGAATTGTTTGTCTGTTGTGCGCCAGTGTTGTGTAACCAGTGTTATTATTGTTATTGTTACTCCACTTGATATTTGGAGCCTTTTTTTCCTACAGTTTTTGAGATATCGACACTGTTCCAGTTCAAACTCATCCGGCCTACTCTGGTGTACAGCTAAATGAGTGTTTACTTTAAATGCCTGGACAGTTAATCACCCATAATCATATATATTTAGACATCTAAATGACCTTCAACCATGCACCAATCAGCACATCACTCTGAGGCCTCTCACAGTCATCACTGTAACAAATTAAGATACAAATTCAAACAAAAGTACAATTTTGAGATGGGTTATTTACCCTTTGTTAACCAAAGGGGGGGGGGTGTTGGTTGAGTTTGAGACATTGCATTTTGCAGGATGATTCGTCTCGTAATGGTATAGGATGTTTGTGCTTATCACACCTATAGGCCTTTGGGGTCCTTTCTGTGACCCTGCCCATTATTTTGCCCCAATATTAACAAATGGGAAAAAATAAGCTATAGGCATTAACCTTCGTAGGATCATTCAGCCCATAACAGTATAGAGTTTATCTACTAGGTGTGGTTATGGAACCCCAAAATATTTTAACAGATGACTAAATCACTGAGATAGATTACATATAAATAAGTAGCTGTGAGCTAGAGGAACAAAACACACTTTTCAGTTTTTTATTTTAATATGAAATTTTATGTGATATGGCTATGTAACGGTATTGTAGCTTGCTTTATAGTAGTCTACATTTAAAGGTGATAAATGCTATTTGTTTTTTGCCGTGATTGAGATCTGACAGATTTATAGCCTATATATCTCTATGGCCTCAAAGAAAGGGGTCACTTCGCAAAAATAGAATAATCACCATTACTTTAATCTAAAACAAAAAAAAAACCTTTTTGTCACAGAAATATTGCCCAGGCCTTACTTAATTAGGTATATTATTTATGTTTAAGTGAAGCCATGACTTTTTAATGTCTCACCTGGTGTTTTATTGCACTCGAGTGCTGAAATGGTGTTTGTGTTTTTCAGTGTTAAATGGAAGCTCTCAGGAGGAGGTTTGTGTGCATGATGTCCGAATTCTACCCAACTTCAATGCCTCATACTTACCCATGATGCCTGATGGCTCCGTGCTGCTGGTCGACAACGTGTGGTATGACCTTGTGCTCTTTTCTGAAGTGCATTGACAAGTGTATGACGTCCTCACTTTGATAAACAGATACAGATATGCGCAGTTTAGTGACTGCATTTTGTTCTGTGAAACAGTTTGGTGGTTGAAATTGTCGTTAACCAGATATTATTATAGTCACATGTTTTTTATGCATAAATGTGTCAGTGATACAGCTGAAAACATGACACGAGATTTTGCTGAAAACGCTACCAGCTACAGAGCATATGAAGCATAATCCTTTATACATATCACTTCCAGGAAATACACATCGCTGTGGTTCTCAGTTACAAGCATGCGTTAACAATCACACACACTGTAGTTACACAAATAATAAACGTGCACAATGTAATATAATCAAGAATAAACATACCTTGCTGGTTATAGTCAAGCAAGAAACACTATTTACACATTTCAATTTTGTCAAATTGTAATAACCCTTTTAAAAAAGATTAAACATTTAAGTAGATAAATCCAGTGCTGCACAACTAGTAGGAAGTCACAGCAGTCACTTCTAGCTAAATGTAGGTGAAGCCAGCATGGCACCTTTAGTGTTAATCAGAGTGCAGACTTTTCCATTTCTGAGTATGTCTGTCTCCTGAATGTGTGTAAATAATTATTAATTATTAAAGTATGGCAGTAAAAATACACATGCTTTTCTAATTTCACCAGGTGTTGACGGCTAAAATGTTAGAAGAAGAGTTAGAAGACCGATTTTTTTTAAAAATTTACTATTAAGACCTCTGTAAAATGAGCAGGCATTGGTACTTAAACGGGTAAACGGCACTTACCTGTACCTTAGGCAGGACTTTTTTAATTGCTTGTTCTTCGGATGTCCCTACTTATGAATCTACTGCGAAGGGAGGGAAAGAAAATCTTTATTATTCATCACTTTTCAATTTCTAGAGGACTATGTGGAATCAATACAAGGAAGAAAGAATAAATAAAAATAAATGTTTATTTAAAAATTAAATTTAACTTACAATTAAATTAAAGTGAATCTGGAAAACAATTTAATGAACGGAAGAAAACTGTTGGCTCTCCACTGGAGGGCAGAAAAAGCTAAAAAATATTTTTTTACAATTTTTTTTTAAATTTCAACTATTGGTGCTGCGGCGGATGAGAGAAATACCCCCCC
>JAUZSV010398126.1:0-11117 GCA_034780495.1 Parotocinclus cesarpintoi | reverse complement strand
GTATTTTCATAAATATTTTTATAATATTACGGTTCCCAATGATGGATCGGTGCCCCATCTAGGGTTGTTCCTGCCCTTGCAGGCTGGTCTACGACCCCATGTGGATTAGGCATAAGATAATGAATAAATAAATAACTTAATTAATATTATCAGTGTATCTGTATTTTACCTATAAACTTAACCAGACATAACCACATTAGCCCTTAAACTTGTGCACCTGCCTTAAGTATAACCTAATTTAGAGTCCCATTAAAATCTGATTGCTTATCAGCTTATTTGTTTTTAACAATTCATGTTTCCAATGTGGTCAGTGTGGTATATATATTTATTTTATAATTTATACTCACCGACAAAAAAATAACTTACCAAGAAGAAAGAAAAGAATAAAACTTTTATGTGCGTATGTAATGATGATATATGGAACTGATTACAATATTAGAGGTTAAGTTTATTGGGGAAAGCTGTCCAACTGAAAGGAGGTTCTAGTACCCTGTTTACAACATTACATTAAAAGGTCAAACTGAGCAAGCCTAGAGCAACAGTGAAAAGGAAAGACTCCCTGAATATAGAGGGAAGAAACTTTGGGAGGACCAACAGGGGTTGGGCTGCTTCTAGCTTGGATACAAGATGAAATGTGTTTGGGCATGAAAGCATACAGGTTCTGTTTGGTATTCTGCAGCATAATTGGCCACAGATGTTGAAGTTGGGCCTGCAGATGTCGCACGCTCATAGTTTGCTGAAACGTATGCCATAAATGCTCGATTGGTGATCAATCTGGTGACCCACGGGCCAAGGAGGCAGAAGCATTTCTGGAAAATCCTTGCTTTTTGGGGGTGCATAATCCTTGCCATGAGGGGAAACACAGGTGACTGTAGGATGTCCTGCAGATTTCAACGATCTGTTAGTGTCCCTCGTATCACTACTAAAGGGATTAACTGTTGCACACAATGATTCCCCAGATGTCCCCAGGGGGGCCTGTGTCGCTTTACAACAAAGCAGGATTAAAGCACTTACCACAAAGACTCCATACTCCAACCAGACCGTCATCAGATCCCAAACAGAACATGGATTTGTTGCAAAGACAATAGTGTTCCAGTCCATATCAGTCTGACATTTCTCTCTATGCTCTTAATTTATTTATTTTTGTCAATGAGTACCCTAGCAGTTAGTGATGAACTGAACCTGAAAATTGTTTTGGGAAACACACTGAGCTGAAACCAAGAACTAAAGGTTTTAAAGTGATCTAGAGACCATCAAATTCCACTTAAACTGTATTACTCTGTTCTGGCCACCACAGGAGAGCTAAAGAAACTAACAGCATTTTTACACACATTTTATTTATATTTATTTGTTATGTCTGCTACCTCAGTTTCCAGTTTTTCAGAGTCCATCCCAAATGTACTCATGCTGTGCTCCCATGCACCCATTGTCTAAAACTGGTTTCACTCTAATATTCAGGGTTTGTTTGAGTTCAAGCCCCTTAGCTCAGTCTGATTGCTATCTGATTTTGTCTCCACTATCTTGCTGAGCCTGACATATATTTGAACTCAGTTTCTATTTTGGCCAGTTATGATCATTTATGACTAGTGGACAAAATTTTGGGGCATCTCTAATAACTCTGGTTAAACTGTACTGAATAAACAAAACTGTAGTTATGAATCTTTGGTAAAATTACACAGTGTGTCTTGTACAACTTGGAATAGCATGAAAGAAGAGCTAAACAAAGTCAAGCAGTGTTGAGATTTGCACTCAGATTATTGTTGTGCAGCTAAATCCTTTTATAGAAGCATTTGAATTCCAGTATGTCAGTACATATATAAATTCTATTACTACCCAAATTTAGAAGTCACTTTTATAGTAGGACAGGAAAATGTAATCAAGGGAATTCCAGTAAAATAAAAGGGGAATTCCACTTTCAACAAAATATGTAGCATTCATTCTGCCAATAGTAAATTGTAAAAAGTAAATACCAATGCACAATGAAAAACAGTCGATGTAAAATATTTTCATGTAATAAAAAGAATATAGCACAAAGCAGTTATGGTTGAGATATATAACCATTTTATTTTAATCTAGAGTAAATAGTGTTTTCAATCTGAAATAAAATTTAAATTAGTATTACTGAGACGACCTTTGGATTTACATTAAATACTAAATAACACCTTACATGCCCAAGTCCAGTGACAAAAAGCCTCCTTAAAAAAAAGTATTGTTTTTGTTACTGATTTCATATATTCCCTTGTAAGAAACAGTTCAAGTATAAAAATTTCCAACAATGTAAAATAGCCCATCTGATGTATAGTAAAAGCAGTAGAAGCACAGATATTGAACGTTGACAAGGACTATACTTTCAAACATAGGAAGCAGCATGTTGCTTAGTTTTTACCAGAAGTCGTTTCTTTTCTTTCTTCTTCTAGACACAACAACAAAACAGAACGTGCCTGCAACTAGGCCTGTACTTAAATAAACATCTTACAAGAGGCATTAAACTAGCAAATATTTAATGAAATGCTCTAAAATTCAAAAGGCATAGAGGGGAAAAATTACAGTGCACATACAGAAATATCTTAAATAAGTCAACATATTTGGTTGAGTATGTTAATAATACTATACTACAACTAAATCTATCCAATAACTTATATACCATGAGATGAAGACATTATTAATAATACAGTACCGCCACTAAGTCTTTGACCTTAGAGTGCAGCCAAAAAAACTCCCAAAATAAATAAATAGCAGGTCTTTTTTTCCTCTTTAAATAGCATTATAATGGTAAGGCACTCAATTTGTATTTTAGCCTTCAGCATTAGTGCTGCTTTCTATTGCAAAGATGGTACATTAGGTCTTTTTGAAAGCACAGAGAATGGATTCAGCCCTCAAAGAGCCACGCTGGTACACAGATGCTTCTCTACACAAACAAGAGATGATCATTTTGATTCGATTGGAGGACTGGTGAAAGTCGGTACATGGATAATGTCCGTTTTTTGCATGTCTGTCTCTATGTGAGCCCTTCATTCCAAAGAGGGGTTGCTCATGAGAGACATGCAGCGGCTGGTGCTGAAAGCGAGGTTCGAGAGAGATCTGGGGGAGTGCAGTCTGTGCTTAAGCCTCAAACCTGTCTATATAGGACAGAGGTGGAACTGCTGACAGAGTCAGAGGGGGTCCAGTTCCCAAACGGGCCCAGGGATTAAATGTGACAGCTCAACAAATGGGCACAAGTGATGCATTCTTTCCAGAGCAATCCTCTGTGTGTGTGTGTGTGTGTGTGTGTGTGTGTGTGTCTATCTGTCCCCACGCAGCAGCTGTTGCCTGGCTATAACTCGCAGTCCCAAGCTCTGACCTTTTGTTACTTGTACTTCTCCTACCCTGTGTGCGCGCGCATGTACGTGTGTAAGCAAGTGCAATAATGTGGAGGTACGTATGCACAGGTTTAACATTAGTGTTCTCTGGTGTGTTCGTGTATATATGTGTGTGTGCGTGAGAAAGTAGGCACATAATACAACGTCCATTGAGAAGTGCCCTCAAACTGTTGTCCTTTAGAGGCATGAGGCAAAAAAAAAAAATCTCTTCCTTTTTTCTGCAGTTTGTTTTGACTCCTACTGGCTGGTTTGTTTTGCATAGTTCAAGAGGTCAAAGCGGGACTCAAAGTATGGGGGACGTTCAGCATCAGGAAGATAAAATGGTAGTCCTGAACATCTAAGACATAGCTACAACTAGGTTCTCTCTCCACAGTTGTGTATTATTCCCTGATTGGCAGAGTTTGTCTTTACTAATTTTCCGGAAAATGCTCCATTTCCCTGATAATCAGAAAACAAAACTTGCGAGGCACAAGACAACAGAACAGAAGGAACCCTCAAAATGAGAATAAATATGCAAGTTAGAGGGCTTTAGAATTCAAAACACTGCAGGGACAAATAAGGTCCATAATGAACAGTGCTCCTATGTTAATGACAGCATCAGGACTTACGGCTTCTTCCAAGCCACAGTGATTAGTCATTGCTCTCTCCTTTAGCAATAAATACACTACGACAATATTAAGCATAAAGATAACAGTAACATTATAGATAAAGGTAAAAAGTTAAATACGTGTCCTTACACCTTCTGTGATTTTCACATTGTATGTTTGGTTTTTTTTTTTTTTTGGTTTAATCACAGCAAGTGTCAGCAAGTTGGAAAGTGATGGAGTTACCACTTCACTAAACCACCTCCACCTCCTCCCCTTGTCAATCCTTTCAATTTTCTTCTCTCGTCCACAGCCAGTGGTCACAGTCGCTGGGCACTGGCTTTCCATTCCAACTCTGCACTGCTGGTTGCTATTGCATGCGCTCTGCCTGCAGTTGCTGAGGCTGGTACTGGCCGAACGCGGCGGCTGCTGCGGCGGCAGCGGAGGCAGGAGTGGCTGAGGCCAGCGGCTGCTGCACCGCGTAGCCGTAGCCCGCTGTGGTGACGTATCCGGCCGCTGCAGGGGAGGCTGCATATGGGTACTGGTCATATGCTGCCGCGGCCGCGGCAGTGGCGGCGCTGGCGTACTGCGCGTATGCTGCTCCAGTGTAGTCGATGTAAGGTGAAGGGGCAGAGGCTGCAGAGGCAGCGGCTGGCTGCACATGAGGGATCACCACACTGGGCTGCATGAATGCTTGTGGATAGACGTAGTGAGCAGGGATCCTGTGACACACAAACGTAGTTCTTGGTTAGCTGTGACAAACAGTGGGAAAGGCGGAAAGGCAAACGTTTTTTACTGCACAATCACAGGGCACAACCCACACCGTGCCCAAGCATCCCACTACCACAATACGAAAACTCACACCCCATTTTCTAGCAACACCAAGAAAATGCCTTCTATTGGTTATGAGAGACATAGGGTTGCCAGAATAGACATCACACAGAAATAAACTGATCCTATGAGAACTCAACTAGTGTATAAGCAAAAATGTTTTAACTTTTGGCTATAATCCTGCCTGAACGTACTGTCAAATAAGAAACAGCGTTGGCCATTTGAATTGGGATTTTCCCTTCCGGCATTTCCTTTTTAAAATGACATATTTGGAAAGGGTTCTGTGAAGACAAGGCAGATTTGTACTACCTATTTACACAGTTCTGACTCATAAAACTACTTAACATTAACTCATGAACTATTTAACATACAATGTTCAGTGTTATAGGTATATTAACTGTTTCTACTACTCTGTTGTTCTTTGTGCAAATCAGCCCCCAGCCTAACAGTGTCCACTCAGAGCTGACAGACTTCTTATGTCAAATAGTTTGTAGGTAGTTACACTTTATTTTAAACACAGTAGTTAGCTACATTGTTTGTTATTTAACATCTACAATTTCTGTTTTTTATTCAAAATAACATTCAACAGTATGTATCAGTCCAAATAAGAGTCAATTCCATAACATGGGGTCTTAAGAACTAGGACATCTTAAAATGAGTTCCTTACACAGAAAACAAACTGTGTCCCATTTAGTACATACAAGTGAATAAGAGTTAGCAGCTGCTTAATGCAAATTTTAAATTGCATTTATACATCAAATAATTAAGCTTAAGAGATCACTTATTTAAAGGTATGAGGGGTCATGTGGGGAAAATTGTGGCTCATTAACATTTACAGGGAAAAAAACCTAAATATTACATCATTCTGAGGTGGTCCGTTTGCTTTTTAGACAGGGTCAAAGAGGTGCAGTGCCGCCCAATATAAGTTTAGGTTTCCAAAATTAATTGTTTTTCATTTTCTAAACTAAAATAACCTGTGGTGTTCCAGGCCATAGATCAAATAAAACACTTCTAAAAGCATTTTAAATCTATCAGCTGACTGAAAAAAGTAAACAGAGATTTTAGGAAGAAATGGTTGAACAGTTAAAAAGAATTTGTTCCCTTTCTCATTCCCTATGCACTCTGTTGCATATAGTACTCTATTGTATATAGGGCACTGGTATGCCAGACAATGCATCGCTTAGACTGGTGATCAAAAAATAAAACATCAGTGATGTGTAATTATTCTAGTGATAGCATCATAGTACATTACAATTTAATGTTTTCAAATCATAATAGTGTGTACTATATATAGTTTATACCTAGTTTATATACCTAGTTTCTATAATTTGACCTAATAACCAACTGAAGAACACTAGCACCTACAGAAATTAAACAATTTGTGAACTTTGTTGCAAGGTTTATTGGAGTTTGGGTAGGAGGTAAAGTGTGACCATGGGGAATAAGGTGCACTTTAGGTGGGCATTGTGGATGTGGACCATTGGCATTCCCAAAATAGAGGGAAAGCTTTGATTAAACAAGCAATCAAAAACAATAAGGTTTTGGGAATATACTTGAATGTATTTAACATACAAAAAAAAAGTTAAATATAGATTTAAACCACATATTCCAAGACTTATTTGAAATCTAAATATTAACTGATACCAAATAAGTAATGAGGGCTTGCATTTGAAATGTGACCTAAATATTAATAAAAAATCTAGGTTTTTCCTAAACTTCCTTTAAACATTTGTATAAGGAATATGGAAAAATTGGATTACAAAAGTTCTATCATGGCAACCCTTTTTTAGAGCACAGCAGTACAAATAAATAAATAAATAAATAAATAAAATCACACTCCTTATCACCAATCCAAAACCCACCCACTCAAAGCATATAATGAAAGAAAAAACACAATCTCTAGCATTTTTCTCACTCAGGTCAAATGGTAAAGCTGTTCCTATGACATCCTGCAATGATGCTTCGCCAGCTTGAGGTAATTGCATTGTTTCGTTAATATACTACAGCACAAAAAGAAATAAGCAAAATTTTAAATGAAAAATCTTTAGCACTGCACACAAACACAGTAAGGGTTACAAAAAGCAATGCCAGAGACACCCCAGTTCTCACACAGAGCACAGTTTAGAGTAAAACACGCTATTCCAAAACTAGATCATTAATAATGACACACACTTAACTATATAATCACACCACACATGCAGGCTGTCAAAGCAGCCTTGCCCTAAATTAGGAGTGGTCAGCTGAGAATAGTTGACAGTTTGGGATTTTCTCTTCATCCTTGTACATGGTAGAGGAGTCAACAACTTCTAAATCATTATCAGGATAATTATACTTACAAGAGCAATACACCTTTACTAGAGATTTAATATTGTTATGACATCGGGTCATCATATGGCCTAAAAACGCACAAAATTGACAGTTTGTCCAATCTATCTGATAGTAGCTGTACATGATCAAGACTAATGCACTTATGCCACACAATTCTGCTCTTGATAATGGAGAGATGAGTCTTATTGAAACTGTGTCACTACAGTATCAAGTACTGCCTAGTATGTCAAAAAGGGAGCAATGGAATACTGATTACTAAGCAGTTCAAAATTATTAGCCCACTATTATATTTGTTGGTATAATCAAACTTAAGATTTGTCACAGTTCAGACTGAACGGTCTTACTAGTTCAGAAAGATATATTTCTTTTTAACCCTAGATTTAACTTTCTCAATCATTTCATTTCAAACTTTTACTCTACTTATCTCTCCAGTTTCATGGCTCCCATTTTGTTCTGTTTGACAGACAGAATGTGCTTCTTTTCAGCTCAGACTAGCTCCTCTACTCTGAACCTGTAATTGAGCTCGTCTAAATATCACACCATCATAAAACATTACGCCACAATAATATTTAAGACACAATTAGGAATGCGAAGAAGAAACTTTTGGTAGGCTGGGCCAACCATGCATGTTTATTCAAATGTTTTGATCATGCTTTAGCATTGGGTTGTGTACTGTCCAGGAAGAGTTGTGACAGTGAATCAGCCTGAACCAGAAATCACGAGTGACGACAGTAAAGCTGTTCCCTAGTTCTACAATTTAGCATCAGCTCCACATTTCCTGGTCAAGTTGTACACTTGGTTTAAAAAACAAAACTAGATTGGCTCTCTAACCATGAGACCATTTCAGTAATCTAAGCATGAGCTGGTTAATGCTGAATTTCCATCAGTACTCTTCATTCTTTTTACAACTGCCTGCTGGTCCCTTTGTATGAAAACCCCTTAGGTTTTTTTTTTTTTTGATAAATTGTCCATTACTAAATCAGAGAAGTTACTCTCAAGCACTTACAGGTTTGCTATAAAGCTTCGACCACAAAATGGTTGCATGTTGTGCAACTGGTTTATCCCACAGCCCTCAATGGCCTAGAGGTCATAAAATGAATAGACCCCAAGCCCATGGGATTCAGGAGTCCGTTTCCTCCTCAGGCACCAGTTAAAAATATCACTGGCATCAAGTGGCATGCCAGACCACAGCCATTTTTCTCCTTCTGACAGAACTGTTTTGGGTGGTCACATTAAAGTTCAGATCTAAATAAAGGTTTGAGATCAAATGCCATGGAGACAGTGTCCATGAAATCTGTCCCTAGGAAGCAACACCTGTTGGAATACACTGAAACCAGAGTGTCAAATGCTGGACAGTAAACGGTTTGAAAATGCTAGTGTGACACGCATGCAGCCTCAATTGAACAATTTGCTATTTCTTTATTTTCTAATGGAATTTTGAAATATTCCAAGCTTAAGTGATTACTCCAGCTATTTTAGGAGGATCACTGGCCACTACATATTTAACACATTGATTATTACAGAAAATGTCTAATACTTCTAAAAGACAGCTGAAATTCAATTAAATTTTACAACACATGGCTCACACATACAATAATCAAACCCAGCGCCAATAGACAACAATATAATATTAAAATGTAACCAACATGTGTTACCAAAGTTATTCTTGTGTACTCATTTACATATATTCACCTCTTGTAAAAAAAAAACAACCCAAAAAACTCTTATCCTAAAAGAAATCTCACAACTTAAAACTATTCTTACTTTCAACAAGTAGGCTGCAAATGCTGGAGCATTGCTCTATCCAAACATTCCGACTGTTTTAGTACAGATCAACAAATTGGCTAAATGGTTACGTCATGTACAATATGAATAACAGGGCCCCGGAACGGATAGTAAACAGGACCTTGAAGTTTTAGTGTTAGTAAAATACAGAAATAGAAGAAAATGAGAATCCCTGTATGCACAGCCATACACTGACATCAGCCGAGAGGACTGCCATCCCAATGTGACACTGCGGTGTTGGGTTTGGCATCAGATCAGCATAAGTTCACTGCTCTAAGTTCAGAAACATTAGATTCCCTTTCAGTTGCACTGTTGCTATGTGAGAGATGCCTTTTAGGTGACAACCTATGGTGGTGGGCTTGTTTTCCAGAGTGACTCACATTCTGCTTCACGTTAGGTACATAACCCAGAGAGAGCGAGACAGAGAAAGGGAGAATGAGAGAAGGCTTCATACAACTGCAGTGTCAGCAATATGGCCTTTGTGTGGTATAATGGAGGAGCTTGTTTTCCTTAACACCACACAGGCTCATGTGATAATGGCTTGTTCACGGGCCCGTGCCATTCAGACATTTGTTTGTGTCACATTGAGGGGCTGGCAACACTGCAAACGCATGCAGGCACAGACATCCACACACAGGATTAAAACATGTCAATGTTAACGGTCCTGTGTTGCCCTACTGCATAACTACCTCAACATATCAGAACCGTTCTCTGCATTATAAAACGAGTCAGCTTTCCAGTGAAGGCGAGCCAGTGGCCTTCCCTTGTGTACAACAACATATCAATGATTGAAAGACTGCAGGTCTCCAGAGACTCTGGATCCACTGCAAGATGCCTTATAGGGCTAGACAGAGAAAGAGGGGAGAGACAGAGGAGGGAAGAAAAGGACTATCGAAAGAGTTAAAGAAACTACAAGTTGTTCGTTTAAAAGGTCAGTGGGAAACTAAAAAGAGAAACGTGCAAGCTGTTGGGTTGTTTGGAGGAAAAGTGGTTTAACGATCACACAAAAAATGCACTCACAAAACAAGACACCAAAAGACAAGCTACAGCAAAAAAAAAAAAAATCATCAACTGAAAACTCCACTTTGCCATCCATGGCAAAGTTATTACTTGTCTGCAATCCTGAAAATCAACACCCCCAAACCAGCCTTTTTTTTTACCCCCCAGTAAATGAAAAAGCACACAGTTTAGCTATTAACACCACTTCACCACGGTAAAAGAGGCACACAGCTCTATGCACTATTAAAATAAAAAGTTCAAACCAAAATAAAAACCAACATACATGCATCTGTAATCACCATTTTGAGCTTGTTTGTGTGTGTTTGAGTCTACAGGTATGGTAGCTATTGATCTGCGCAATGCCCACAGAGCTATTCCTCAAACCACCAGTTAGCTTAAACCATAGAGCCTGTCGAACCAGAGAAAGACAACAGCATCCATCAGTAAGTTGAAGAACATACATACACAGCCACAGAGACAATCTCTCAGACACACAAACACACACCTAATGATAGCAATTACTCAAATAGGTTTGACATTGTGGTTAGGCATTTATTAATCATTATTACGGAAGTCTCTTATATTCGTATTCGTAGAACTGACTACTACAAGGAAAATAAAAGTCAAGACATGCATAACTAGTGGTTGTTTAAATCCCTACCCTGACACACTAACTTTTATTCCATACGAAGTGCTGATGACACTTACCCATACGGTCTCTGGATGAAGGCTGGGTGAATCTGGGGTACACCAAACGTGAAACCTACACATGTACATAGGAAACCCCAGTTAGTTCCTAGTAACAATGCCCCTTTATGACTCAAGCATTCCAAATAATAATAGGACTACTGTAAAATGCTCTGAACTGCACATTCATACCAGTAACACAAGCATGAATAACACGGTCACATTTACTGTTGCTGGCACAGATTTTGGCCTCCTCTCTTAAGATATAGTGAGCTCTTCACCTGGCTGTATGACGCGTGGCTTGGCTCCCAGGTACGCCAGGTTCACGTTGGCCTTCCTGCCATCAATGATAGGGTTGGGGTCTTTACAAGCCCTGTCTGCTGCAGAGCGGTCTGCCATTGTCACCTGGTTCGAAGAAAAGAAAGGAACAAAGAATGAGTTGACATATTAGATGAGGTGTTGACTGGTTGGCGTTCCTGACATAAACGACAATAAATTAGGGCTTGACAACATTCAGCTACACACACTATGCACATAAATAATA
>JAUZSV010398019.1:0-11117 GCA_034780495.1 Parotocinclus cesarpintoi | reverse complement strand
AAAATCATTAGGGAATGACTCATTTCATTTCAGAAACAAACAACTTTTGAAAATTTGTTGACCAGTGTAATCTAAGTAAATGCACTTTTACATTTTACAAATGTTCAAGTAAAAAGGACATGAAGGTACATTATTACTGGTATATAAAATATAGAGAAGGGAAAGATTTTCCCTCTAAATGACAACCAAAAAAGATAAAAAAGAATAAATTGAATTAAAAACAACAGACAGAAAAAAACAGGATTTAAAAAATTGAAAGTATGACATAATAAATAGAAAATGAATTTAAAAATCAACAAATTAAAATAAGAACTAGACAAGGAAGAAAGAAGAGATAGAAATGGAAAAAGGAAAAAGAGGAAAAAAATAAAGGTAAGGCAACTGTGAAAGAAAAATGAAAGAAGTAAAAAGAGGGAAGGCAATTAAACAACCACACAATAAGGAACAAAAAAGAAAGAAGGGAAATAAAAGGAAACGAGGAATATAAAAGAAAAGGGATATATGGGGCATTTTTAGAAAACGATACATGAAGCCTGAAGGTATTTTAACAATAAAGAACAGAAAAATGAAGGAAAGAGCTGGTTGGAGCGGCGTTAGAGTGAAACTGGAACATGGATATGGAGGTGGATGCTGTCACTTTAAATGCCGCCTGTGTGTGTGTCAGTGTGAAAATCATTTGTTTTATAGCGTCTCTTTCGTTGCTGCATTGTGTTTAAGCGACTGCTGCTGGTACGAAATCGCACATGAAAAGCTCACCACAAAAGTACAAACAGTTCCGAATATCTGTTTGGAACCTAATAGCGGACCGTATCTCCTTCTCCTTCTCCTTCTTCTTCTTCTTCTTCTTCTTCCTGCTCTTGTCCTCACAGGCTGCGGTTGTGTTCGCACTCAGAGCTGCTGGCTTGAGAGTACAAACACAAACAGGAGGCCGCGGATTTAGAGGAAAAGTAATACGCGTGTGTGTTTACCTGTGATCATAACGAACTTTTCCTTATGAAGGCTAAGACTTGAGTCCCATCAGGACATCGTGCTTCACTTCACCGAGCTGCCGTTCTCTCTCTCTCATACACACACACACACACTCCTGCTGCTATAGAGTCAAAAGTACCAGGATGTGAGTGTGTGTACTGCGTAACGCGGAACTACGAGACGGTTAAAGGGCCAACACGCTTACTGTTTATCCAAGAAATATCCCATTTAAAGCTTTTGAATGATCTATTTAGTTTTTAAGCTAATAAAACCTCAGGATTACAGCACACGGTTTGGTGTTGAAATGTAAAAATATACTGCTCACAAAAATTAGGGGATGAAATGAAATATCCCCCATTAATATATCCATTAATTGTGTAAGCAGTGTGACTTAATAATAATTAAGAATAAGTGGTTTGCCAAAAAGGGAAGTCCAACTTGTCTTTTATTCTGTAAACAGCACGTTGGAGACAGTGAGGCGCTGGTTTAAAAATGCAGAATCAAAATATAGAAAGTGAATTAATGTGTGAATTAATTAAACAAGAACTAATAAAGAAGTGGTAGAGGCCAATAAAGGGTATTCCCGCTCGCCATTTGCTTGTTGTCGTACATGTGCGTGCAAAACATATGATCTTATTGGCCATATGCAATACTAAGTGGGTATGCTACTGTATTCCTGACCAGATGGTTGTGGATTCAAGTCTAGGTTTTGGCAGCTGGTCCCTCGAGCAAAGACCCTAACCCTCATTTGCTTGGACTGGTAATGTACATTCATTAACATACAAAGAGTAAATTACAAGTCATTATAATGTTATGATTCACAGTTACAACACATTCAGCATTATTCTAACTAAATATTATAAACTGTGCATTATCTTACTGTCCTTTGCACCTCTATATTTGATCCTACCTAAGTTGAAACTTGTAAATAGGTTTATTTTGCCTCCTCCATGTACACTGCTCACAATAATTACCATATTTAATTTTGAAACATCCCTAATTTTTGAGAGCAGTATATATTTTGCATGATCTATAAACATATTAAATACATATTATTCTGCTGTACTCTTTTGTATTTTACTTGGATACAGAGTGTTGTGTAAGCTTTTAATGACTGTGTGTGACAAATAAAACTCTTGACTTAATATTCAGGAATTGGATTGCCTCCATGCCAGTAACCATTCAGGACTCGACAGCTCATAGATTTTTTAAAACGTCGTGGATGTGAAGGTGAGATGACTTTGAGGTTCCCTGTATTTAAAAAAGTATGAACTTTTAAGCAGGGTCAAGAGATGAATTGATAAAAACACTGCTGCAAACACTAGGGTATTCCTATACTGTTTCTAATGAACCATTCTAACATTCAAGGTCACTTTATAAATCGAGCTAGAAACATTTATAAAACCACACACATTACAGGCCATTTATTACATTAAATGATCTCACATTTGTATACACTGTCATATCATTACATTCATTACACAGGTTGTCCATCTCCAACACTACCTTTCAATAAAGTCAAAAATTTTGATCATTAATTCTGGGAAGATGCCAAGAAAACTAGCATTATGGGAAGAAGTCTTTAACTATAACTTGGAAAACAATCTAGTAGGAATGTAATAATTCTGGGAAGATGCCAAGAAAATAGCATTAATAGCATTATGGGAAGCAGTCTTTAACTTGGAGAACAATCTAGTAAGAATGTAAATTAGGCAAGATTTTGCCAAAAGATAACCCGAAAAAGTTAAAGGTAGGTTTGGTTGAAGTTAAATAAATAATAGTTAAGGCAAATAATGTTGTTCTGCGTCTGAACTAAACTGCTTTGAGGTAAAAATGTCGTGTCGCTGAATGATTTTGTACCTAATTTACTGAACTGAACTCACTCCAGAGGAATAACATACCTTTCCGTAGTTGTACGTACAGATAAATTTACACATAAAATGTTCTATAGCAGATTTGTAAGTGAAATTAATTGTCTTGCGAATTGCTGAAAGGTGGCTTGTATTGATGATTTTTTGTGGCGCCATTAAGTAGGATGTTCATCCTGTAATAAATCAAACAGCTAAATTGCATTGTATGTATTAAGGTTTGTACGATGATAAACTCATGTATAGCTGAATAATGTAGCTGAATTTATGTTCATGACAAATTGTGCAGCTCACTGGCCCCATATGGAGACCACGTGACCGCACAATAGGCGCTACTGTCTCTTTAAATTTACCCAGGAGCCCCTTAAGGAGCCCCAGGGGCCCCAAAGCTCGGCTCCCCACCCTGAAGACAAGCAGAGCCTCTGAAAACACACACGGGAGGCCATTTAGAAGCGCCAGAACGTTTCAGCAGCTTGTTATCAGTAGTTCGATGGGAGTGGAGTGCGAGCTGAAACTAGCGGCGCGTGGTAAAAGTTGAGTGAACTTGAGTCCTGCACGGCGAGCAGAGAGACCGACACCGTGCACACATACACACTCAGTAAGGCACTAATCCGCCGTCCTGCTGCTTTACTGCCGAATGCTCCTGTGAAATGTTGCGATCGGGACAGCGTTAGAACGCTGCCTTAGAACACGTGGTTCGATTCGAACGTATTGGGTCGGTATGGAGGAAACCGAGCGCAGGTCGGAGTCGGAGACCGGGGTCCAGACGGAAAGCCTCTCATTGATAATAAGCGTAGAGGGAGAGGAGGCCACGCTGCCTTACAGCGCATCGGAACAGCTCTCAGCAGGTAAACATGCCATGATCCACCTCACAGTGCTTGCAGAGACTGGAGAGCGGTATGTGTTTGCGGCGTTAATCCGGTTGATGAACAATAGCGCACAGCGGCATGGCCCTGCGCCTCCACGGGCTCCACTATAAACAAAGGCGGAATCGAGCACCATGCCATGCTTGGAGATCGGTGAGCAGTCGCCACCCAGCGGAAATGATCGCATCTACCAATGGGGCCCTGCGGAAATAAGCCGCGTTTCGACTGGGATAGGCATAACAAAATAGGACCTGACCAGTATAAGGGGCCCCAGCTACGATTCACCACAGTCCACCACAGACTGATGATGATCTTCTTAATCACACTGTTGATAACATGTTCATGATCTGACCATTTGAGGTTGTCCAGGGACATGACCATCCCTACAGAGCCGTGGACAACCAACTTGTACATACACTATTCAGAATCACTTTATATGCCTGTCCATGATTAGAATGGGACCAACATAACATCACAGAACACTAGATATTGTTTGAATGGCCCCAGAGCACAACAGAGGCACTGGCATGAGGATAAGGATTAGAGCTACTGTGTCAGTTTCTCTACCATGCTTTGTGTCTGTCATACTATGTGGTAATATGGTGGTGCTATTCCACTGAAGGACAGGAAGAGGGGGGGCATACCAGCTAGCACCATCATATGTTCAAAGTCCGGCTATGCGCTAATGATTGTGTGAACAAAGTGGGTGTATCTAAATTGTGCCACTTTCATGACCTGCTGGCCCTGCAAGTGTTCTTGCAATATAAGACTTCTCTGGGCTTAGAGGCATGTCGGATGGCTCCTTACACAGTGAGAACATATATTGTGATCAGGAATGGATGTTTATTAATATATGAAATGCATTTGACCTGACAAAACATGAAATAGGTTCTGTCTGGGCATTAGCTATCCAGAAACTGGATTGTAAACATCTAAATGCCTAGACTGGACATACAGCTATATTCGGAAACCGATCAACTGGATGAAGGCAGAACTGACACACATTGTGTATGAAAATTAGCCTAGTGTCTAGTATCGAGGCCAGAACGTGTGCCTGGTCTGACAATCAAAAGTTATAATTGTGTTGTGCTCTGTATTCTCCAGTATTCTTTAGTTGATGTTTCATTTCTGTTGTTCTGTTTTAGATGAAGATGACATGGCAAATGGTGATATCGGAGACGATGGCCAAACTAGTCTAGTCACTGATGTAAACTCTCCAGGCACGAGCTACTGGAGCGTCTCTGAGAGCCCTGAGTCTCCCTTCCTCCTTTCCCCAGCCCCAGGACCATCTCGACACAGACCTGGCCCAGGCAAACCAGAGAGGGCGTCACGTACGGGGCACAGTCGCATACCCGGTCGAGACCACCGTCGATATTACCACGAGCACTGGAGAAGAGAGTACCTGATGGACTTTGACCCAAAGAGGAATGGCATGATCTGCATGGTGTGCGGCAGTTCCCTGGCCACTCTTAAGCTAAGCACGATTAAGAGACATATCAGACAGAAGCATCCAGATTCGCTGCTGTGGAGTGCATCTGATAAAGAGGTGATCTGTTCAGGCTGGGAGAGCCATCTAAAATTGGACAACAGCCAGGACCATTGCCTCGACTCAGTCATTGCTTCAGAGACAGAGGAGAATCCAGATTCTGATAAGGGCTTTACAGGTAGGTGTTTGGTAGTGCTTTTCTTAACCTGAGGGGCGGCGTGGTGGCTTGGTGTTCAGCATTGCTGCCTCACAGAAAGAAGGTCCTGGGATCTGAGTCTATCTGTGTGGAGTCTGCATGTCCTCCCCTTGTTGGTATGGGTTTACTCAGAGTACTCCCAAGGTACTCCCATTAACTGGAGTGTATATATATATATATATATATATGACTAGACTTGAGATAACTGATACTGATAGGGAAGTTAAATAAACCGAACCAAATCTTAACCTGAGGGTACGGCACAATGGTGCAAGCATTTAGTGCGGTGGTCGTACAGTTCTAAAACTTCTGGTTTGGTCCAAACCTAGGTCCTACCTGCGTGGGGTTTGCACGTTTTTCCTGTGTCCTAGTGGATTTTACTCTGGTCCAGGAGGTCAGAAAACCAGTCAGTATCTGGTGTGACCAGCATTTGCTTCATGCAGTGCTACACATCTCCTTCGCATAGAGTTGAATCACATTGATTGTGGCCTGTAAAATGTTACCACTCCTCTTCAATGGCTGTGTGAAGTTGCTGGATATTGTCAGGAACTGGAACACCCTGTCGTATACGTGTATAAATAGACAAAAACACATTTGCTAAAAAAAGCATTTGTCTTGGTTCTGGACGTTTGCTCGGTACTCTGTGCTTTTGCTTAAACTTAGGAATAAAGCCGCTAGACTTGTCTAAGCCGAAACTTTAATTCAGTCATTCATTAAGTCATTCATTAAGATTCACAATAGCTTTCATTCAGTGAGTGCTGTGTTTCTTGTCTATTTCTTTATTTTTACATCTACAGTGCTGTATTCTTAGTATAAATACAGCCTTGCAGAACCAAACATGGTTAGTTTGACAGCCAATATAATAGAAAATGGGAACTAAATCCTCCAGAACACAGGCTGCAGCTAGAATTAGAAACTATGCTAGCACTAATAGAGTAAGTGTTTTGCTTTTAATTTCAATCCATTACTCCCTAAATTACATGGGATTTATTATAAAATGAGTTTTGCGTTAATTATTTTGAATAATTGTAGGTTAATGTTAATGCGTCTAGATTATATTAAACTCATCGGTTTATGATCCATTTAACTTATGGTTGGTTTTTTTTAGGATCCTAACCCCATCGTAAATCAGGGAGCTCCTGTACAAAAAATGGCTCTGTAGTTGACATTTTCTGACAAGCCTTCTGGAACGTATTAACGTAGAGAACTGCGGTATCGCTGGAATCGGTAATTCAAATTAAGACTGATCCATGTTTTTCTGTGCAAAACTTGTAAGCCATTAAAGTGTTTTTTAAAAAAGCCCTCTCCATGCTGTCCTATCAGGTTGGTGTCCACATAGCAGATGTCAGCCATTTCATTCGTCCTGGAAATGCATTAGACCAGGAGGCAGCCAACAGAGGCACCACAGTCTACCTGTGTGGAAAGGTAACGTACAGCTAATCACTGGACATCCTCTGCAGTAGAGGGCAGAAGAGGCGGTTTATTATTGAAATTACTTCTCATTTAAGTTCCTTATTTGTGTTTTTTTTCCTTAGAGGATTGACATGGTACCAGAACTACTCAGCTCTAATCTGTGCTCTTTACGCTCCAATGTTGAAAGGTATTGATTGCAACTATATAACGTTCTACAATTATACACTTCGATATTTGGACCGTTTTGGATACAAACAGCGAAAATGAGATTAAAAGCATTAAAATAACATCAAATTCCCACTCAAATACGGGTGGCTCAGTGGGTAGCCCTGCCGCCTCAGAGCTGTGTGTGTCTGTGTGTGTCTGTGTGTGTCTGTGTGTGTCTGTGTGTGTCTGTGTGTGTCTGTGTGTGTCTGTGTGTGTGAGACTAGTTGTGAGATGAACTTGTGTATGGATATGACCTTGTGTGTGTCGCTGAGATGGCCACTGATGCCGATAGCGATGTTAAACAAGCCAAAAAAAGCTTAGTGGTTACTGCTGTGTCTTACAGCTCCAGAGAGGTGGGTTCAAGTCTTAGGCTGGTTGATGTATTTTTTAAGTTTGTGTGAGGTCACTAAAGTGTCACAGACTGTGTAAATTACTGTGTGTGTATTGGGGTTTTTCCCTCCCTTGCTCCATGTGCTGCCAGAGAGGACCAAGATCCCATGACTCTGATTTAAATTAAGGAAGTATTGAAAATGAATGCATTAGGGCTATTTTTAGTCTTTAAATCCCATTTTATGGTGTCCCTCAGTGGAATATGGGTTCCCTGTTTAAGAACAAGTTCTCCCAAAGTTTTAACATTTTGCATTTCTTGCCACTGCCACCTCTGGCCACTCATTTTTGGGTCTAGACTTGACTCTGTCTCTGTCCAAGCACCATATAAATAAAACAAATTATTTGCTATATATAACACATCAGCACATCTGTGCTGGCAAAGGGCCTCTATAGGACCACCATATTATTGGTGGACCATTCTGAGAAAAGCAATGACATTGACAGAGTTGCATCATGTACCTGTGGTGCTTTTCGACTCCATCAAGTTCAGCTTGCGATGGTGTGATTTTTAAACATTTTACTGTCACTAGAGGGTTGTGAATTATTCATTAATTAATAACGGTCAGATATCCAAATAACTTATAGACAGTCCTTTTGTGACGGGCTTCTATATAACTGGATAGAGGAGACGCAGTTTCATACAAGGAAGATCTAATTAAGTGCTTCCACTGTTCCAGCCCCTGCGACTCAAGGAACTCTGAAATTTAGAACAGACAAAACACTATGCAGAACTGGGAACTTAAAACTGGAGGGACAGGCTGGCCTTGTCCACCTTGTTGTACTCTGCAAAGACATCAACTCAAGACATAACTAATTTCCTCCCACATCACTGAGAGCAGCCACACTACACAAACATTAGAAGGTTATCATACAAAATAATATATACTGTCTAATGACTTTTGATCAGTCTTTCACATCAGGTGAACTGAACTACAAATTCCACATTTCTGTTGGGTTAAGTTCTCCGTTGGCTCCAGGTTTCTTCCAGACCTTCCTTCATTATGAATGATGAATTCAAGACCTTTCTTGAATCCAATGTCCCATGTTTAGTAGTCTGTTTATATGCGTTTGCCTTGCCATCTTTCTTAGACTGTCGGGAGTTCTACGAGTTGTGCCAATGGTGCCTGCCTGAAAACTGGTGCCCCCACATGACACTTAACACATTGTGTAAAGCAACAGTCATTAACAGCATAGTGCCATAAACTAATATTAAACTAAACTGAATTAATGTTAAAATATGTTGTCTACCTAATAACAAAGTCCAATAAGTCCCCAAATAAATTACCAGATGTGTCTGAATTGGAGTGTTTTCTTTACAACAGGTAAATCAGTTATAAAACAACTATCACACTGTGCTAGGACTGTTCAACACCTAGCCAATATTGTGGTCTTTAAATTTGATACTATAGCTGATTGTACAGATTAGCATTGGCTTGATGTTGCAGTAGGATAACTGATTTTGGGAGTGTCCATACAGGCACATAAAGAGCTAATTACACCTGGCGCCAGAAACTTAAATCTTAAAATGCAAGTTAAACTTGAAATTCAAAAAATGAAACTTAACTTGAAACTTAAAATGAAGTTTTGCCTTGATGATTGTTTTTGGCAAAACATAAAAATATATGTACATGAAATTGTAGAGTAAAGAGTTACGACATCTCTGTGATCCAGCTTTTTATGCAAATCAGGAAAATGCTTGCTTTTAGACTGCTCTGTGTGAGTATCTGGAGAAACACTAGCTATGTGGTCTTCAGAAGTCATTTACATTTACGGCATTGAGCAGACGCCCCTATCCAGGGCGACTTACAATCCAAGCAATTGTGGGTTAAGGGTCTTGCTCAGGTACCCAACTGTGGCAGAGGTGGGATTTGAACCCTGGCCTATAGTCCAGTACCTTAACCATTAGGCCTCCACAGTCCGTACAATGACATATACGGAAAATAACATCGCCAAAACTTTGTGAACACCTAATTGGTGATCTTTGTTATTTCAGCCACTTTGACCAGGTTCATAATATGAAGAATACAATTATGGAATATCCTTACACAAACAGTGGCAGTAGAATGGGTTGTACTGAACACCTGAGTTACTCAACACAACACTTTCAATGGTTTCAACAATTAAGACGTCAGCTCGTCAATCTTCTGCCTTACTAAAACATAAACCATAATGAAAATGGTTAGGCTGATTTGATGGAGACCTTGATTGCCATGCAGATTAGTTGGAATGCCAACACATTTTCCAGTGCTGCATAAAAATCACAGTCCTGTACCAAATTCAAATGTTTTGGTTATATAGTGTATAGATATGATGCTTAATGTGGTAGTCTTTACAGAGGTCAACCCAAGCAGCAATAATATAACAATGTCAATTCTACTGGATTAAAATTAGTGATGGTGGTAGGGAACATTGGCATCAGAACCAATGGACTCAGCACCACTGCTACAGGTGTGTGGGTGTAAACCGCTGCCATGCCACTATTGGTCAGCTGTAACTGGTTATCCCTAGTAGTCAAATTATGTAATCCATTCTAATATGAAAACCAAGCAAATTTATATATCACAAACCACATACAGAAGGATAGGCGGTTAAATGAGGCACTCATGATCCATTCATCAATAATGTTAATTTGTTTCATTTCAGCTGAGCATCACAGGAATTATTAGCTTCCTGTCTTCTCATGAGAGACTCTATTAGCGATGAGCTCCAGAAGTTAGGCTAATGCACAAGCTTCATCAAACAGCATGAAATATTTAGACTGTGTCACCATCTGATAGGTGACATGGCAGGCTGCCTTTGCTCCAATGTGATAAAACAGTGGAAATATGCAGAGGGTGCTTCCTACATGTTTCCTACTTCTGAGTAAGAAGAAAAATATAAGTCTGGCCTTAGGTTAATTTATTTATAGGGTTCTAAGTGTTTATAGCTAGTAAAAGTAACCTTGTTTATCATTGTGATCTTGTATCTGTCATGAATAGCTATTACGCTAAAACAAACAAAGCATTCACAAGAAAAATCTCTGTTTCATCTGGCTGATATTGCATGTTTACATTGACTTTTGTTGCCATTTAGCAGATACCCCTGCTGACGCCCTTATCCAGAGACTTACAATTAATACAGTTTTACAATTCAAGCAATTGTGGGTTAAGCCTTGCTCAAGAACCCAACTGTGGCAAAGGTGGAATATGAATCCTGGACCTTCTGGTCCACAGTCCAGTACCTCAATTACTAGGCCCCCACAGTCCCTACTGTTATTGGTAATACTGTCTATATATGCATTTTTACAGTTATTAAACAAAAGTGCCAGGTCCATCATACCATCCACTTAAACGTTACAGCTCCCCCTAGACAGATTCATAACATAACTGTTAATTTTTAAATTACTGTGATTTATAGAAATTACAAAATATTTAGCAAGTGTAACATTTTAGGTCTCCGTTCATGTTTTTATGGTATCTGAAATTCATTTACATATCATTTACATACAGTTATCTTGTGAAAGTACAGTTTATATTTTTACCTCTCAAAAAATTAGGGGACACTTCAAAATGAAATATCCTATAATGAAATATCCTCTTATTTTTTTGAGCATTGTACATTACAGTATCCTAAAAATGTGGTCCAAGCAACATCCATTTTGGTCAACGATCTGTTTCACACAACATAATGCGGTTATTTGGGGTGTGCCAGGCAAATGGTCAATTACACCCCTTCTTCTTATG
>JAUZSV010398018.1:0-18886 GCA_034780495.1 Parotocinclus cesarpintoi | reverse complement strand
CAAAAATCTACCAATTCATCATCATCCAAAAACAAAAGTTCACTAATCGACTATTGAGACTGAATGCCTTACTGAAGGCGATCATTTTTCCGATTCTGGACAGAACTCCTTGAATCATAATGCTTTTCTTTTGTTTTACATAGCAAATAGATATAATATTTAGTCCTAGTGCATTATTCTACATTACATAGATCTAGCTTTTGTTTAATAATGTATGCACTCAGTGATCTAATCTTTCAGCCTCTCTGTATGTACAGAAGTTGTAAGTTGAATTACATCTTTTACAAGCAAGATGGTAGTACTGTTACTTTTAAACCATCTAGTTTGAAATAGTTATTATGTGATATTCATGTTTGTTCCCTGTAGTGGTTTGTTGTAACTAATCCTAAAATAAACAAACGTGTCATTTTCATGGGGTGCTCAAACGTATTATATATGATTGAGTAATCTGGTTTCCGTTTGTACTGGGTTAAAATCCAAAGCTGATAATGACATTAATACAATATCTAAGCTCAAAAAATGTTTGTGTTTGCGTGGGTGTGTGTTAGTGTGTAAGTGCATAAGTGTGATACAGATAAACTATTTCATCCTGGCTACACTCTCATTGTCTCTGAGGTGTTCAGTATTGTTACTGCTCCAAATGATGATGTTTACCCAAACACATAGCTGGATGTGAGGAGGACAGACTCCCACTGTGTACACTGGATTTGGATTTAGTCTGGCTGGCACAAAAGCTTTTATACACACACACACACACACACACACACACACACACACACACACACACACACACACACGCACACACACACTATGTATAATACAATTTATGCAATATACTGTATATTGTATATTAAAAACAGTTTAATTAGATAATACTTGAGTCTGTAGTATAGTCGAGATTGTAGTCTAAAACTCAACTTGTCTCATTCTAAGGGTAAAGTTGACTCAGAAATTGCTGTAGAGAACAGCTGAGACCTTTGTCTGAGGTAACGTTTAGTATATAAGTTCTTGCTTACATTATTTACTATTAAAAATCCATTCATACAGAGTAAATGAGTTCTTTCTCTGCATGCCTAAATAAAATTTGCACTCTGAATATTTAATAGGGAAAAAAAGTAATTATTGCTGTTCTTGCTCATCAATCTCTAAACAAACACATTTCATTTTAAATTAACTTGGATTGTTTTACTTTACCATGTTTGGAATAATCTGGTATTCTTATTATTATGTTTTATACATTTAATAATAATAAAAGTCAGTTAAATATTTATTGTGACTCTTGATTAAGTTTTAGAGAAGAATGGAAATAAAATCACTACCATTGTTTGCTTCCAAAGGTCAACAACAACAATAATCATCATCATCCCCATTAGCCTATATATATATATAATTAAATATTATATTTAACAAAGTATATTATTCAATGTAATGTTATTAATAAATATATATTAGGTCTCAAGAATGGAAATTACAAACGAATGTAATTTATTTCATTTTCTTCTTTATTATTGTATTTCATTTGTATGATGAACAAACCCCACTCTTCTATGTTTGCTCATACATATTTATACAAGTGTACATTTCTTAAGCCATCTCTCATTTTAGGCATCCTGTTGCCTGCTTATGATTTGTCCAAAACGTAACACCACATAGCCTTGTTTTAAGAACTGCTATTGGACTATTGGATGCTCATTTATGACACAGCAAAAATGTTGGAATGTTCAATATCAAATTAAACAATGCACACCAAGATAAAACTACCTAATTTATTCAAGAATCGATATATTGCATTACTACCAATGTTTGACAAATAGAATGAGTTTAAAATAATACCAATCTTCAGGAAAGCATTTAAAAAGACACAGCATGCAATAAACAGGCTAATACATGTAATAAATGTGTAATTACACATTTATAACACAAATATTGTCATTCATTTATACTCAGTTAGCAAATTCAGCTCTGGGACTCACATAAGCATTCTAAACATTCCAGACATTCCTACATATTTATATGTTTGTAATTTACGTCCTCACAGGCTAAATGCACAATTGAATCAACAAACTGATGACAGGGTTGGGTCAAATCAATTCGCTATCATTAAGCTGAGCACTGCTGGGATGTTGCACTTTGTCTCAAGGTCAAAACGAACAACAAGAAATTTCCACAACCGTCGCTTCCTCAGCCAAATCTCAATGCACCAGAGCTGATGTTCTTACGCAGAGAAGAAGCTATCAAACATGAACCGGCAAAGCCAGCGGCTAGCCGTGTGCTAGGTATACTTTGGTTTGGACATGGAATGAAATGAAATAGTATATGCCATTCGCAAGATATATAACTTTTATCAGCGGCTCAGAATCTGGAAATACAGCCCTGAAATATGACCCTAACCTTACGGATTTTGAAATATGCCCCAACAGGTCCAAACTAAGTCTTACATTTCAAACAGTCTGTTTTTATGTGTCAGGGTTAATCAACATCGAGTTGTGTCCTTACTTGCTTTTGTATTTCCATAGAAAGCTCTCGCCAGCTTGTGTTCAGGACCCACAAAATTTGGACATCTACTCAGAATAGGAGCTTGTCATCAATCTTTTCAGCCTATGTACTTTTTGGAGAGTGTCCTCAGATCCCATTTGGGCTAAGGGGTTAAGAGGGATTTTATAGTAAACGCATAGACTTTACAGTGTATTATCTTTATCTGTTTGTTTGATAGACATAAGCCCATGTTTTCCTTGAAACTATAAATTTCAGAGCAGGTCCTCATTGCCCAAGAGTAACTCATTCTCCACAGAACCTGTGGACAGACACACAGCAGGAAGGGGGATATTTATCCTCCTGATTATTTCATAAATCATGACGTTGGAAAAGCAGAGGCTTACAGTAAAAGCTGTTCTGTTTCCCACTGCGGTTGAAGAGCCGGGATAGAGCTGCAGTCTCAGTGAGACTCTGCGGTGCATCCACTCCTTGCATTCGTATCAGGCTGTGGTCATGGCCTAACCAGCTACAGGAAGCCTACGGTGGCCCTGCAGGGACAAAGAAATGCGTTGAAAGGTAATATGGGTAATCAGCGAGTATGCAGACATGGGATAGCCAATGTTTTCGGGGTGATTGATAGAACAAACGAGCTGTTTGGGTTGGTGGGTGTTGTGTCTTGCCATCTGGGGTTTGGGTTAAGGACGAACTCTGCCCATTAGTGTGGTGTTGATTCAGTCTGTTCTGGCTGTTTTCCTTGATGTGTCTGTTGTTGTTTAATTCCAGATGCCTTGGGTCAGATCCATGTGTGTCTCCCCATCTGAGGGCGGTTTGGTGGCCAGAGTGCTGAGCGAGTGTGAGATGTGTTTGCTCAGTGAGTCATGTTTGATCCGAGCTCTCGCTGCAGTCAGAGGAAATGATCAGTTTGACAACCAAGATCTCCTCCCATTCTCAGTGCCCGCTCTGTCAGAAAGCAAGAGAGAATCATGGCGCCATCATCAGACAGGAGAGGGTATGTCAGGACATGCAGTCTACAACGCTGCATGATGATTTTCAGTATGTTAAGACCACTATATAGGGAAAACATTTTTGCAAATCTGTTCCAGCTCTCATACCTTGGCTCAGACCACATCAGAAGACCCTAATACCCACACCCCTCTTCCTATTGACTAAGGATGGCATGCTACAAAGGCTCTAGGGTTCAAGAACCCACAGTGACTGGGTTTACTGGTATAAGTAATGCAAATAGTCTCGTTCATGTTTGCTATTTTATTACACAATAACCTATTATATTTTATTACCAGGCTGCCATTGTAAATAGGAATATGTTCTTAATGGCTTGGTGGGTGTTTTATTATATTTTCTATATTATATTCTGGTTATCTTCTGTGTATTCAAACTATTATTAGAAATTTAGTATTTAGGTAATCTACAGTTCATTCTTACATATAACATTTAGGCTGCCCAAGGAGGTTTGCTCACTTCTTGAATCTTGGTTGTAATAATGTTTCTTCCCCATCACATTTTGACAGTTTTTCCTTGCCACTGTTGCTGTAGGCTTCCTCAATTGGGTGCCTACTTAGTAACATCTTGTTTTGCCAGCTGGCGGTTTTTAGGTCTCAGTGCCTGTCACGGTTGGAAGCTGGGTCTAATCCAAAGCAGCTGATCTACTTGCATTGCATGAAGCTAACTAGAGGTGCCACAATACAAATATACTCACATTTCACAGCTCCAAAATCCCAGAATCCCAGATCCTCTGCTCTGTGTCAGGTTTGCATGTCCTTCCCGTTTCTGCATAGATTTTCTCTGGGTACTCCAGTTTTCTCCCACAAGTCTATGGCAATTTTAGAGTAATCAATTAAACCTAACATGCATGTCTTTGGACTGTGGGAGGAAACCTGACTAGTAAACCCGGACAGACACAGAGAGGACATGCAGAGTCCACACAGAAAGGACCCAGGTGGCTCAACCCTGGGACTGAACCCAGGACCTTCTTGCTGTAAGGCGGCGGTGCTACCCTAGGAGTCAGTGATAGATTAAGTGTAATTTACCCATTTTGGAGAGGGAGTTATGTTATTTTTCACATCAGATATTTAAAGAAAATAGCACACTTCATTAGAAATTCTTTAGCTTAAAACATCAGTTCCTTTATTTTTGGGGATAAAACAACCCTAACCTAAAAATCCATACTGAGTTAATGCAGAACCACTGAACTCCAGATGTACTGTGATTGCACAGATTTAATGACACTATGATAGCAGTATTGCATCATCAGTTGCCTGTTAGTTTTACTGTAGCCACGAATTATGTCATACTCAAGTCTTTGGTGTTTAATGTCCACTGATGTGAGCGCAGATGTTTCTGATGCATTCGTAAGCTCGGGGTGAGGTCCTAAGAGGCAGATACTTACTCTGACTACACTTATCTTATATGGAAAAAAGACACCAAGTTTGAGCCAGACAGAGGTCTTTCTTTACATGCAGTCAGGTGTTTCAGGAAAAAGTTCATTCACATTTATCCAATATCTCAGGTATTCCAAGTGTGTCAATCAGACAAGACATGATTTGTGTATGAAGTTTGCTTCTTTCGTTTCACACTCGATCTAAAACACTAATTCATTTCATGATTTGTAACTTGTCTCCATCATTAAATGAATCACACAGACTCACTACATTGCTTAGGACACTATATGACTTCCATTGGGAGCGACAGAATGTACAATGAGCATGGGTCGTACGTTTGCACCGATCAAGTTCCTGCTCTAGGAGTCAGTAAGGTTAGCGATTTGATTAACCAGATTTCCTTTTTTCCTTATGGTGATGGTTGGCACAATGGTGCAGTGCTTAGTGTGGCTGCCTTGCATCGCCAGTGTCCCTGGTTCAGAGTGGTGAGATACTCCCAAAGTCCAATGACATGTCTGTCGTTAAATCGCCTTTAATGCTGAACGCAACACTAAATAAACAAATCCTTATGTTGATCATACACCAGAAGACTCAGAAAATATTTTTAGAAAACTAAAGTCAGGCACCCTCTCACATCCATAGATTTTTAGTCACATACTGGTCAGAGACTATGGCATGAGACTATGCATGGTCATTAATTGCAAGGCTGCAACTATAGTGGATTCCTGTCAGATTATTTTCCATCACACTGCTGGAGGAAACGCCTATGAACATGTATTAGTGTACATGTAAGTACATTAGAACTGTGTGAAGTCTTAGACCACCATTAGATTTGTTTTCTTAGCAAGTGTATAATGATAACATATATACAACATATTGTTGACAATTGAACCCAAAACTTGACAAATTTGAATACATCATTTCATCACACTCTCTTTCACAGATCTTTATTCCAGTCTTTGTGAGCTTTATCATATCTCTGGATTTTTACTCTGTTCCTCTACTGAAGAAGTGGTATCTTGGTTGCTACTCTACCCAGAAAATCGTTTGGACTTCTTTCATCTTCTTTGGACTGTAGATAGGTCAACTTGGCCGGTTTTTAAATTTATTTTAATACTAAAAATATAAATAATTAAAAAGGTTAATTATGACACTGCTAAAATAATGTTATTACAGTATATCTCCTCTAGCTATATCTAATCTATGTAGCTATATCTTTGCAATACTACGATCCTGTGCTCACTTTGCTGCTTCCCAAAAGCCTTACTTATTGCCCATAGAGTAAAATAGAAAGGTGCAAACTGTGGGCCACATCTTTGCTCATCAATTGGGGACTCGGAGGGGAAAGTTTGTGCAGAAACCTTCTCACACACCCAGCTTCACCCTTGCAAAGCTGCAATCATGGGCATTACAAGACAAAACCAGAACTCATTAAAACATTCATAAACCCGAGAGTCAGAAATGAAACAAATTCCTTTTATGAAAAGACTATATATGTCTGTGACCAGAACACAAACACAATACATGGGTTATATAAACCCAACAAAGATGACAGGGATTCAAGAAATGAAATTGGATAAGCATGAAATCAAAGGATAGTCCTGCTTTAATGTATTCCAAATAAATTGAAATCTATATATTCCTGAACTAGTTTTGCTGCAGCTGAAATGACAGTTTTCTGAAGTTTCCATCGTAAAACGGTTGTGTGGAATTACTTCTGGCCTTCAGCGTTGCCCTCGTTCTTGCCTTTCTTTTTTGTTAACAGCTCGGAGAAAAAAAGAAGCAATAAAACATAAGACATTTAAGCAGCTCTTGAAGCAGTCGATTCTAATTTGCTGTGCAGTGGGGTTTCCAGCGCCGGTCCCCCTCGACTCGACCCGGCCTTGTCCTGACCACTCATGCATGATGGTCTGAACTTCACAGAGAATGGAGGGAAGCCAAGGGGAGTATCATGGGGACTGTCAGAATTGTGTGTGGGGCAGTATAAATATGTTTTTGGTCATTTGGCACATGACAAATCAGAAATAGCATTTTGGAGGAATTGAATTTGTTTTAATTGAACTCTCACACAGCACAGTAAATAAGCAATAACCACGTAACACGTGTGTGTATGCACATGTGTGGTCCATCCCCTTTGCCCTCTGCACCTGTGAAGTTAAGTCTTTGCCCCCCCCTGGGGTTTATTTAGACAACCATCCCTCTCTCACTCCTCTCCTTTTGGAGGAAGTCCCAAATTAAAATCAGCCGTATGAGCCAGAATGGGGAGAAAAGTAGGAGCGATGGACAGAGAAGACATGGAGGCTGTACTTCAAACAGTACATGGGTCAGTGGGGGAGCTCCAACGATGGCTTATTTGCTCTACGGGGCAAGTGAGATACTGAACCTCCCCAACTGATCTGTATATATCATCATGCAAAGTGTGAAAATGAATGTAGGCAAATCAGCGGACATGAAGTCCAAGCTGAATTAAAACATTTCATCCTCATAAACAATCATTTTTCCAGAAGCCTAGACAACACTACACAACCTCCCAAAACATGATCACATTACAGCCCTGCTTGTGGCCTATATGGCAGATCACTGTTAGGGTTCCTACCTTTCGCCCTGAAGCGTTCGGCCGTCCTCGCCGGTCGCAACTAATAAAAAACAACTGATTTCAATTGTTTAATTGTCAATTAATTTTTACCTTGAGTTCTTTTTTTTCATTGCCACTAACTAACTACATAACTAACCATTAAACTAACTTTAGCACTTGACAGTGTTAAATAATCCATATGGCTTTGGTAGCCTACTGTATTAAAGGAGGATAAGGAATTGATACGACTTTTGGCAGGGTTTTGTATTATTGTTAAAAACATGATGGCTGTGGTGATCTACGGCACTACTTTCGGCTATTCTTGATTACACACTGCTTATTGTGCTCTATTGCTTCTGTTATAGTATCCATTTCTGGATATGCTGTTTGACCTTATTTGTTTGCCTTATATCAGGAGATAATAATTTGTACTAATTAATATTGCCAAGTGACCAACCAACCAAATAAAAAAATATCCCAGTTCAGCTTACATCATGATGACATTTACATTATTTGGCAGACGCCCTAATCCAGACCGACTTACAATATATAGTCTTGCAATTCAAGCAATGGTGGCTTAAGGGTCTTGCTTGCTTTAAGGACCCAACTGTGACAGCTTACAATTATCAGTTCAATCAGTCCAAGCAATTGTGGGTTAAGGGCCTTGCTCAGGGACCCAACTGTGGCAGAGGTGGGATTTGAACCCTGGAACCTTCAGGTCCAAAGTCCAGTACCTTAACCACTAGGCCACCACAGTCCCACAATGACGTGCTACTCTATGGTGCTTCTGGCCCACATTGTGTCCTATCCAGAATGTGACTACCTTTTGTTTGCCTTTGTGGGTGATGTCATTGGTCTAGATTTATTAGTGGGAGTTTATATTGATGATTGGCCAAGATACTGTTGATAGATCATCCATGAATTATGTTTTCTCAATATTGTACCCAATTGATAAATAAAATGTAAAACTAGTGTAGTCTTACAGCCCTGATTTATGTAATTCTTAACTTCATGGTTTATTTTAGGGGCTAAATGTTACCTCACAGCTCAAATGCACTATAACATAAATGCTCTGGTTTGAAACCAATGGGATTAAATCAGCCACATTTTATGATGCATTTTATGGCACGATCATGTCTTTTTAATATCTAGCTCCAGTGGTGCTGACTCCAGTTTTTACGGATTTACGGTGGTCACTGTGTAAATGTCAGTATAACAGCAGTATTGCGTATCGGCTGATATGTAGACCTCTGAAACGGAACTGAAAGTTTAGGCAAAAAGTAGCACTTGTGCATCCTTAAAATATAAAATGTAAAGAAAAGAAGCTTTAAAATTGCATAGAAATGAAATGAATTAGGTTCAATAAATAAAGCTTTACCATTTAATAATGGCTGAATATTTAAAGCAGGTCAAAGTGGGTGTGCATGCACAGGCCCACATTTTGGCATGGGGTAGTATCCAGGCGGCCACTGCAGCATGACGTTGTACCAGTCATCATTCATTCCCCTTTCTGCACAGGAAGAGTAAGAACTACAAAGTAGCCAGGTGGAGAGAGAGAACATGAGAGAGAAAGAGAAGGAGACCACGACAAAGAAAATGAGAGAATATGTGTGGGTCTGGAGCAAGTTATAGCCTGCTAAAAGAGCCACCTCATAGCCTGCACATTGTAAATCAGCAGGAGGTACCAAAACGAAGCAGGTCATTGGTGGAGCTAAGTCACGCCTCCTCGTTACAGACGAGACTCATGCCGAAAGTAATGATGGATCATGGTGCCTAATTTGACCTAACTCAGGTTAGCTGGACTGCGGTAAAAACTTACTTTATTCATCACTCCATCCTGTACCGAAGCCTTTCTGGTCCGGAACAAAGATATTACAAACATACGTTAATATTAACCCTTCTGGAATTGTGGAAAACGGGGACGTGGATAAATGAAGGAAAGCTGAACATCATTAGTAGAATCACAGTAGAGTGTAAGCATGGTTTAAAAATGGTACGTTCATTTTCCTATGCTGTTTTCTCTATATTTAGTTGGGTAGTGAACATGAACAGTCAATCAACAGAAAATTCCAGCAAAAGATTATTTGTAAGTGGAAACAAGCATGCTGTAAACGTATTCAGTTAGAAATGAGCTCAGCCTGAGAACAAAATACAAACAAGCAAGACTTTATTTACAAAATCATAAGTAAAGCAAAAGTTTGGAGAAAGACAGGTAGATTATGAACTGCAGACTGTTTTTACTAAAGCATATTTGGGTCACTTGAAAGTGCTATCAAGGTCAAAATGTTATTTCATTATAAAAATGTGCTAATAGTTAAAAAATTATAAAAAGAAGGCGGCATTGAAGATTTTTAGTAGTAGTATTAATAATATCTGTAATAATATTTTTGTAATTAAAAACAATAATGATAATAATTATTATTATAACAACAACAATAATAATATATATATATATATTATATACAGTGGAGTCTGTGTGTGCCTGGTGTGGAGTCTGCATGTCCTCCTGTGTTTGTGTGGGTTTACTCTGGGTACTTTGGTTTCCTCCCAGGTTAATTAGTGTCTCTAAAAGTAGCTCTTAATGTTTGAGTGTGTGTGTGTGTGTGCACTACAATGGATTGACGCCCCCTCTAGGGTTGTTCCTGTCCTTGCACCCAGAGTTGCCGTGTGGGCCTGGACCCCATGTGAATGAAGATAATGAATGAATTAATAATAATATTGCTGTTGTTTTTATGCTTATTAATAAATTAATTAATTGTTTGTATTACTACCAGTAGTATATTAATAGTAGTATATTTGGAATTGGGGGTGTCACTAATATGGGGTTTATGTGAACAGCCATACCAATTACACACTGCTCACAAAAATTAGAGGATATTTTATTATGGGATGTTTCATTTGAAAGTATCCCTACATTTTTTGTGAGCAGTATATTTATTCGACTCAAAGCTACAGCCCTTAAAAACGAATCTGAGTTAAAAAAAAGAGCAAATGGCTAATACACACCTCTGTAATTAACTAACGAAGATTGTTTTGACTGTGATTCTTAGTCAGAGCTGCTCTGGCTTTGCTTGGGTGCACCGTTTAAAAGCACCTCTTTAATATCCTTGACTTCCTCCTCGTAAACAAAGCCACATTATGGCCTGCTATCATTAAGCTGCTGCATGTGATACTGAAAACAGCGGCCTATATTAAACTCGCACATCATTAGTGAGGTGCAAATCCCCGTCCTGGATACACACTTAGCCTCTCACACAAACATAGGATTGTCTTAGCAGGAGCTGGAAGCAGGCCACTAAAAATGGAACCGGTTAAACACGCTTCCCTTAATTGGCTGATTCTGGCTGGCAAACGAGGTGTGCCATTATCGACATCGCACGCCGAGAAACGAAACAGTGAACACATGCTTGTGCAAACAGTGACTCCATGCTTTCCAACCCTAAACACAGATTAGCTAGCTTTATTTTCAGAGAGGCAGGGTGAATGTGGACATGGGGGAACATGGCATCTACTGTGTCCCTTCATCTCCTATGGGCTTGTGTTTTTACTCGAGCTTCCACTCCTTTACTTTATTGAGGTACACACTTTCCCCCTTTCGCCCCGAATGTGAGCAATCAGTTGAATCATTTGATTCATGAAGTGAGCTATGAGGCTAATGGAGCTAACAAGTAATAGATGCTTACGTTTTAGGAATGAGCACACCCTGATCAATGCATCATATGAAATAGTCACAGCTAGACTTTTAATATTGTTAGTTATTTAAAAATGGAAAAAAGTACACACATCTGGTACATTGTCATATTTCCTATTCACTAGCTGCTACTTAGCATGGCCACAAGCTACCACAGACCTGTAAACATGACTTATTTCTGTATGTTTTAGTAATGTTGTAGGACTCAAGTCTGATCTCGTCTTTGTCTTAACCTTATTTGGACTTATTTGGTCTTATCACTGTCTCAGGGTAAGGCTGACTCTAGGTAATGCGATTTGTAAACGTTTTTCTATCATTATTGAACGTCAGTCCATTCAAACAGAGTAAAACAGTAAAGTCAAATTCATTTCTATAGTGCTTTTAAGTAGCTTTACAATTTAGATTATCTTCTAACGTCTAAAGCCCAAAGCCTACGGTAACAGTGGCAGGGGAAAATTCCCTAAACATTATAAAGTAAAAACCTTAGGGGGACCAAGACTCAAAAGGGGCCCACCCACCTTGGGTGACTTAGATGATATACAGTAAGTAAGAATTCAACTAATATATATATAGACAAATACATTTGTAGTGAAAGTACAAAAAACAGTGCTCTCAGTGGGAAAATCCTTGATAGCGCATCATCCCCAGACAACCAGAGGATGGTCGAGTTACCGCTCTTAATCTAAAACAAAGATTCATAGACCAGGATCAAAGAAACCAAAGCCCAGTCCAGCTGGACAGTCCACCAGACGCTCCGGGCCAAAGGCTAGGCATGACCCTAGACTTTGGCCCCAGTAACCCGAGTCATACATCCCAGTTTATATATTACAAAAAGTATTTTGTAATCATTGCTGAATTTAACTGGTGACCAGTGTAGACCGTAACAGAACTGGACCATTTCTAATCAAATGCTTTACAGTAGTTATTTTAGGCACTCAAGCTGGTGCTTGTAATAATTAAAGTTTATTTTTAGATTTACTAAATTATCTAGTAAATATTTATCTAATAAATCATTTTTGCTATCGTTTATAGCATTTACTTTACAATGTCCACAAAATCTATAATTAAATATTTTATAATATATAATGTTTTCAGATGTAATAATGAAAATGGATAGAATAGATGTTGTTAGCTATTTTCAGTTGACTTTTTGTGGTTGAGTCACCACCATTATTTCCAAAAGTGACATGTTGTTATTATTAGTCAATAATACTCTTAATAATTAGTAATAATTGTAGGCAATGTATACTTTAGTGATATATTTTATAAAATCGAGGATGAAATGGAATATTATTTATTCATTATTATAATTCTATTATATTATATAACGTATAATAAATGTAAAGTGAATTATAAGCAAATACAATTTTTTATTTGTATGTATTTTTATATTTTTTGTATGATTTAAAAAATCTTAATCTTGCCTCGGTCTTGGCCACTCCTGGTTTTAATCTTGATTCGGACTATTTGACTTCTCAGATACCTTGACTTGGCTTTAGCGCTCTTGACTACCATAATATTAACTTTATTTTTTTTCCTTTTGGTAGAAATACTTTGTTTATGATTGTTGTCTTGCTACATGGCCTATGCCTCGGTCTTGCTTTAAAACACAAACATTCACGATTACTATAAGGTCTTAGAACTTACTTGACTTGTTAACATTTTCTATTTGACATATGTTTAGTTCGATTGTGTTAACTTGCTTTCATTAGGAAAAATAACAAAGCAGTGTAATTTAATTTGTGTAACTGCTACAGAAGACTGTGGTTAGCTCCTAGCTTGCATAGAGGGATTATTTGATACTCTATACATTTAAATATTTTTCACATGCACATAAGAATCACATGCAGGTAGGACTGATTGTGTCTTGTGGGATGGTTAGGGTCTAATCCCTCATGCTGCTACAATGGCCTCTGCCCACCCCGCCATGAACTTGAGTCCTGTCGGAGGCACAATTATGCCTGTGCCCTGTGTTCTCTGGGATGGGCCCTGCCATGACTCTGTAATTTAATATATAAAATAGAATTTACATTTTGCAGTCTAGATTTGATGTTTATGTACATACATTTTTTCCAAGTAAATGTCCTGTGATTTTTTTACTACTGCTAACTATGCATTATGAAGTTTGCTGCACTTAAATCTGGATATTTAAGCAAATATTGCATATTAACATAAGAGTGTTGTTTATTATACAGCATAAAACACAATCGGGAAGTTTTGAAGAAAGAGTGTACTTTAGTAATAAGCGGCTTTAATTTTAGCCTGAATTGCTGCTTTCTGTAGTATAAAGATTAGCCTAAACTGAAGAGTAGGAATAACATTCTTTTGGGATGTTTTGTGGTGCTTTTAAAAGCCATGCATGTTCCTGAGGTTTTGGGAGGGACACCAAAACATCAAACTCAACACAGTTCCAGAACAGAACTGATTCCTCTCACATTATTGTGCATTACTTTGTTTTGCTCGTTGAAACGGGTGACCTCTCAACGTGCTGTGGTTAAACCTGGCAACACATTTAATATCCAAATTAAAGCAGCAGGAATACTGCAAAAATTGAGAGCAGATTTTTGTTCGTGCTGAAATGCATTAGTGATTTTAATAAACCTACTTCAGCCTAGACTCGAAAGCAACTACGTTCATATTTTCTCCCTCTCTCTCTCTCTCTCGCGCTCTCTCTCTCTCTCAATCTCTCTCTCTTTCTCTCTCTCCCCCTCCTCTCGCTCTCCAGCAGAGACACATAATACATAAATAATTCAGCATGCGCATAATTTAACTTCGGCCATGTTGTTTCATCTCGATGTCTTTCATCTGTTCCATTTCGCTGGATGGACCATTTTAGCACATTCTTCAGCGTGGAGCGCCGCTGCGCTGGTGAAAATGAACTCTTGATATGCTGCAATGCAGATGGCACTTTTCATCATTCTGATATATGTAGGCAGAATGACGACTCTCACTCAGTCCCTCACTCAGGTTTCTGCTCCATACAGCCATAAGTACCATTAAACACAATCTCTTTTGCTCTTTTGTCTATTTCTCTTTTTCTGCTTCGCGAGTGCTTCGTCCTTTTTCTCCCCCCTTTTCGTTCCTCGGTTTCGCGCACTCTAAAATTCATGACCTCATCTGAAATTCGAAATTGATTTAACCTGCTCTCTCCCAAAGCTGCGCACTCTATTCTGATGGGAATCGGCCCGTGTGCTAGATTTTTACACCCAATGCGGGCCGCGGATAATGTTACCATTAAAATAGATATGCAATTTATATTAATGCTGCCATGCATTCAAATGTTTTAAGTGGAATCAAATATGATTGCGTTAGCAGTACATACATTTACATGAATTTAGGACAGTCTGTATAAATAATACAGGGTTTAGACCAGATTAGTCTTTACGCCGGCACAAACAGGGTCAGGAACAAAGTTTAGTGAAGACCATTTAGTAATTGGATACAAGTTGGAGGATTTTTAAGAGTGCAATGTTAGTAACTGTTTAAGGCCCACATGAAGAGGGTCAACCGTTTGAAGGCAGTCTCAGCCATCCTGACAGCCAGGAGAAGTTCAGTCTACCTCTTTGATGCCAGTTTGAGGCCCGAAATGTACAAGATGTGGAATAAGGTCTGGCTTGAGTCTTCAGATACGAGCTGCTGGTTTGTTCTTGGCTTCGTAGGCAAACATCCATGATGGGGAAATGTCTGAATGTCTTCTTTATGCAAAATGTTATCACTATCATTGTGGGGACTTCCCATTGACATAAAGTTACGCCTATTCCTAAACCTATGGCTTTTTCAAACCACATGAAAAAATGACTACAAAAATTCCATAGGAAATTACTTAAGTAGATATGTAAGGAGCTTACAGTATGTTCGATTTGATCTGTCTTATAAAGAGAAAAACAGCCCAAAATTTTATTTATAAATGCTATAAAAGGAACCCAAGAAAAAAAAAAGTTATCAAATTGTTATCACTATCATTGTGAGGACTTTCCATTGACATAATGTTACACCTACATGTAACTAATATTTTGGCTTTAGAAAATCACACTAAAACAGTCATCACAAAGCATATTTACCATGTATTCCTATCGTTATGAGGACATTTGGTATAAGACTACAAGGCATACACCCAGTTTTTTTATCCATGTTGTCTGAAAGTGCAACCAAAATAGGACTGTGGTAGCCTAGTTAAGGTTAAGGTAGTGGACTCTGGACCTGATGGTCCAAGGTTCAAATCCCACTTCTGCCAAAAAGCTGCCACAGTTGGGTCCTTAAGCAAGGCCCTTAACCCACGATTGCTTGAAGTCGCTCTGGATAAGGGCGTCTGCTAAATGCTATAAATGTAAACGGAAATGGAACTGAAAATTCGATTCAGTGTGTTGTCGCTGACATGTCATATGTCAGGTTTTTTAAGAACTCAAGATATGCAAAGGTTCCAGGTCTTCTATCTGGCGACTAAAAGCTGTCCGTAAACTATAAACGTTTTGGATCCTCATGTCTGTCCCAAGTTACGGTTTTTAAAGTGCTGTGGAGCCTCAGTCCTTTAGCTTTTGCACACCCAGCACTGTGAAAATAGAAATAAAAGATGAAAAGTACTCAATTTCAAACAGCTGTTTTTTACAACCAGTTGTATAACTTAGGAACCAACACAAAATCCAGGTGGAACCAAGTAAGCAGCCACCTACTGACTCCAATAAGCAGTTAGCTGGGCTGCCCGAGTCAGTAAACTCTGATATTAGAGCAATGTACTGTAGGACTGTGGTAGCCTAGTGGTTAAGGTGCTGGACTCTGGAGCAGAAGGTCCAAGGTCCACAGTTGGGTCCTTGAGCAAGACCCGTAACCCACAATTGCTTGGATTGTAAGACTGTATGAGTTGGATAAGAGTGTCTGCTAAATGGTGTAAATGTACTGGGAAAGGCTTTGTCTGCTCTAAACTAACTACCAAACTACAATTTGCACGTTAATTAAAATTAAAAAGAACATACTCCCTGTCAAAAAACATCCATAGAAAATTACTTAAGAAGATATTGAATGAGCTTATGTTCGATTTTAGCTGAAATGTTTAGCTGTCATATGAAGAGAAAAGAAGCCAATTTATTTTTTTTAAAGACTATAAAAGGAACGCAAGGAAATAAGGACATACCTTTTATTTTTTCGGTCTGTGTGTGTCCAGGCTGGGAGGCGTTTTTATACAATTCCAGCCAATGTTTGATATGTTTGATGGTGATTTTGAACTAAGGAAACTTGTCGTCGTTGATTCCAAACTTAGCCTTAAAACGCACCCTTACTATTTCGAGTGTTCATGTGTAAGTTTAAATATCTTGATCGATTTTAAAACAAATAAATACATGAGCGGCTGCTTTTTCCCAGCTAATGCTGATGCAGGATTGTAAATGGGCTGTATATCATAACAGAAAGACAAAGAAATGTACAGAATGATCTGAAACATAAAAAGAGCACAAGAACCAGGCTATAATACACCTTCTGTTAAGGGTACATCCCAAGATAAACCCTATAATTACACCCTACCTGCCCTACTTTCCACAATTCAAAAATAACCCGTGCTCAGTGACAGATGTCTGCATTTTAAAAGCATGCGTCAGAACTAGGCCCGATTGATCTCTCTCCCTTTTTCTCTGTCTTTCACCCGTGGCTATATCGCTATATATTTGTCAGGTTCTTCCATTGAGGGTCTATTTTTGTTCAGCCAAATAATGCAAACCTTAACTCGAACCTTAATCAAAGCCTTGTACCCTTTTGACGTAATATCTTTTACATAACGTGTAACACAATTGCATTATGGGCTATACGTAGTGCACTGTGTGATCGAAAAAAACCCCTTATGATTTAATTTAATTTAATGCAAAATGGTATCGCTGTCATTGTGAGGACTTCCCACTGACAATGTTACACCTATGCTTTTGGCTGTCTTATAAAGAGAAAATGAGCCAAGATTTTATAAAAAGGTTATAAAAGGAACCCAAGAAAAAAAGAAAAGAAAAAAATTGCTATTCTTTATTCAAAATGTTTTCACTATCATTGTGAGGACTTCCCATTGACATAATGTTACACCTGTTTCTAAAACTATAGCTTTTTATCACATAAAAGAGTGACAACAAGAATTCCAATTCAATTTTAGCTGTCTTATAAAGAGAAAAAGAGCCAAAAAATTGTATGTAAAAATGCTATAAAAGGAATGAAAAAAAAAGTGTTTTTTGCACTTTATGCAAATTGTTATCACGATCGTTGTGAGGACTTCGCATTGACATAATGTTACACCTACATCTAACTCTAACCCAGCAGCCTAAATCAAATATTGTGGCTTTTTAAAATCACATAAAAAAGGTGAGGACCACTAAAGCAGTCCTCACAAACCATATTTACCATGTATTCCTATCGTTGTGAGGACATTTGGTCCTTACAAGTATAGGATTACAAGGCATACACACAGTTTGCTTTTTTATGTCCGAAGATTGCATTTCATCTCGTGTGGATCAGCCAAATCTTTCTTTCTGTCCTTGTGGGGACATTTGGTCCTCTCAATGACAATGTCAAAAAACTTGGCCTACCTACACCCCCTCTCACAAAAACACACACACACACGGAGTGTTCTTGACATCTAAAATCTATAGATAAGTGCCTTGTTTTGAGACTCTTGTCCACCTCTATTCCCTCGGGTATCCTAGAATGAGTTGAACTTTTGTTACAGCCGTTCACAGCAGAGACTCGGGAAGGGGGGGGTTGTTCTGTCTGAGAGTATTTGAAACGTTCATCCTTCATGCAGCTCTATCTAAAGCTCTCTGTCAGCTCCCGGGCCACCGTAGTACATTAACTCACTGTAATAGGGGACAGCAGAGGCTGTCGTTCAAGCAGCATATGCATCTATCTCACTTGACTCTCATTTGACTGCGGGGAGGACACGAGGGAGATCGTACGCTTAATTGCAGGTCTTTTTAAGATCCTGGATGAAAAACAGTATCTGACAATATCTAATACAGGTCGCTCTATCAGGGTGAATGTGCTGTCAACGCCATTAAGGCGGTCGGACAGTTACAGGGCAAGGTTTACCCAAAACACAGGCGTGTCATAGTTATTCAAGAGTTTTAATTTAAGGACTTCAGAAAGAACTAATGGTAAGTCCAGCTACGATGCCTGACTGTTTACTTTTATTTTTAAGGTTGTGTCAGGTACAGTAATAAACACAGAACTATGCTAACCTTTAAAACTGAAAAGGTTTTCAAAAAACCTTTAGCATTAAATGCAAACATTTGGGAAATGACTTGGAACCTTGAAATTTGAAAAGCTCTTTATTCGAACCTGATTGTCCAGGGTTCAAATCCCACCTCTGCCAAGCTGCCACAGTTGGGTTCTTAAATGATGACGATTTAACCCACGATTGCTTGAAATGTAAGACTGTACGATTTGTAAGTCGCTCTGGATAAGGGTTTCTGATAAAAGAAATAAGTACAGTGTTCCCTCGCCACTTCACGGTTCACCTTTCGCAGGGTTTAAAAAAATATATTAATGAAGAAAAATATATCACAGATTTTCGCTGATTTGCAGGTTTTTGCGGCACTTTCACATTTAAAAAATTACAAAATTTATGAAATTATATAAATAAATATGAATTGTAACAATAAAGGAATGTTAAAAATGATAAAATATAACGATTTACAGTAAATAACTGTTGTAGCTACACAATGTGTAGGATATTTTGGTGCTGTAAGCTCGGTACGGACGGAGCATGTGTGATACGAGAGT
>JAUZSV010397910.1:0-11118 GCA_034780495.1 Parotocinclus cesarpintoi | reverse complement strand
TGTGTGTGTGTGTGTGTGTGTGTGTGTGTGTGTGTGTGTGTGTGTGTGTGTGTGTGTGTGTGTGTGTGTGTATATAACAGACACTGTTGTTTTAAAATACTTTTGCCTAGATTTTGAAACATAATCGTGGTACTCATTACAGAGTTAAGTCCTGGCTCACTTTTAGCATTCTAGTGCATTGGTGTCAGATGGAGTTGAGCTCAATATTCTATGTAAGCCAGCAAAGTTCACAATCAAAGCTGGCAAACCAATTCTCCATGGAATTTGTTTAATGACAGCAATGCAGAACGTTGATCAACTGACCTGTTGGAAGCGGAAACCTATACACACCTCTTCTTGAGAGTCACTTGTATTCAGTACAACCCATTCTACTGCTATTCTTTGACTATATAGGCTTTATATTAAGTATGTGTTACAATTATGGCTATAATAGCAGAGCGTAATAATTAGAAGGGGGTGTCCACAAACCTTATTGAATACATATAACATATACGGTATTCATACTGTATTGAAATGACCTAAAACGTGTGCATAATTTGCAAAATGAATAACGTCTTTTTAGTATAGTCAGTGAGGTTCTGTGGCTCTGTTTTTATATAACTTTGAAATGTGTGTCTGAGTGCCTGTTAGACTGATATTGAGAGGCAGCCATATCATCTTGTTTACTTGAATTCCCTGGCATGGATTTCTGTGTTCGTAAAGGCTGGGACTGTTCTGGTGTGGGTGTGCGCTTAAACTGATACCAACTACAGTCTTGGGAGTACTGACTGCCAGGCATACTGGATCAAATGTGGCTACAAAATAGCCTGCACTTAATCTTTCAGTTGTGTCTTTGTCTCTAAGCTGGGGTAGCTGTTAATTCTTCCCTCAGGAACACAACATGCCTTTTCTTTTGGGTCACCATCAGGTAATCTAAGACAAAATTAAGATGTGTATTCAGGGGATGGGATTTCATTTTAGGAGTAATTCACATTGTGTAATACATTAATATCCCATTGTGTTTCTGTACTAAAATATTGATTGATGCTCTTTAAGGTATTTCGTTGAGTGGGTTTGATTTTCACATTGAGTGCAGCCCCTCAGTGTTTGTTTGGTTTTTTTTTTAATTTATTATTATTTAACTGGCCTGATTTCTTAACATTTACAGCCTGCCAATAGCCACTTAGCCCTATATTTGTTTCAAAGGCTATGACACTGGTTGGGACAATGACCCAAACCTCAAAGCTTTGCACCAATTACTTAAAGACCATATAATATATTCACCTATAGCTACCTGCTTTTATGGGGGCAATTGAATACAAATTGAAAGCCAAAATTATAACATGATGCAAAAGGCTTACCATACCAAACACTACACTGTTCACAAAAATTAGGGATATTTAATTACAGTAGGCTATAGTTTTGTAAGCTTTTGCTTTTGTTAACACTTAAAAAGATGAATGTTCATGGGCTCTAAAAACATGTTTTTAAAAAACATTTCTTTATCACTTTTCTTCTCCAGTGGTTTTCTTAAACCACTCATGCTTGGTTTGCCTTGTGTTAACCTAAAGTTTGAGTCATTTACGTTATTTGTTGAGTCGCTGTCTGGTTTCCAAGCAGTCTCTTAATATTGTAAGTATGTGAACTGTTAAATCAATGTGATGTGATGTGATGTGATTCAACTAAATTATATATAATGGTATGAATTGTGAACGCAATGTAGTTTTATCAATGGATCCTCACTGTGGATCACTTAAGGCACTTAATGCACTGCATCTTTGGTTTTGCAGACCAAGCTTATATGCATTGGATTAAACAACCAGAGCTACGTTTGTGAATCCGGCCACTGCTGCGGAGAGTCTCAGTGCTGCAGCTACTACTACGAACTATGGTGTAAGTATTTAACTGACTCCTTGGTATGAATCATGTATGTGTTGGAAGATTTGTGCTGTGTTTTAACACTGAATGCCCAAGCCCATTTTACACTATATGGATATCGGTTTTGGTCCGCTGGCATTTCCTCAGTGTCGTTCTACATGTCTGTGACTGTGTACCAGAGATTAAGGGTTTCTTTGTTTATTTTTAACTATGTTTTTATGCCATCTGTCTCAAATTCTCAATAAAATTCAGTGTACTAGTTCAAACAATCAGCTTGACGCGTGACAGTGGGAGTGTAAGCTCATCTGTAGAATGATGGGACCTGTTGTTTGAATGGTTCATCTGACATTTGTTGTTCAGTGCAATCCCAACTATTGGCAAAGCTGCAGTAATATTAAATCACCCCTCTCTGGTCTACCACATAACTGGGGGCCGATCTCGTGTGTTAATTATGGTATGTTATCTGCTGTTTTAATACGGAATGGCCAAGCCCATTTTACACTATACGCATATCAGTTTTAGCCCGCCTGCATGCTGGCATTTCCTCAGTGGAGTTCTACATGACTGTGACTGTGTACCAGAGATTAAGTGTGCCTTTGTTTATTTTTAGCTATGTTTTTTTTTATGCCATTTGTCTTTCAAATTCTCAATAAAATTCAGTGCCGCAGTGATAAGACGTACTTTGTGTTGTAATAAAGTACAGGAGATAGATGTGGATACAAAAGAAATATGTTAGAGAAAACAATTAGGACAGCATTACCAGTTTAATTAATTACATTGTACTTTGTACATTTTAACAGCTGAGCTATGTTAGTTTTAATGAAAGTCACATTACATAAAACTGTTATCTTTAATATGGAAATAATGAAAGAAGAAAATGAATGCATGAATGAATTTTTTTTTTTACTACCAAGGAATAGTGAAATCTGTCCTCAGCCCAAATATGCCTGTTCTCAAGCAATTGCTATCAAATCATAAATCTGTGTAGTAACTTAATAAAAGGTGTAAAGATAAAATCTTGATTCATGTATGTTCTTTAAATATAGCTGTAGCAGTTACTTAACCTTTAATTTATGACCTGCTTGATGTCTTGTGACTTTCTGGACATTTTAGAAGTTATCTAATCCTAACTGACTCGGTGCTTTGTCTGCAGCTTCATTTCCTGGTTCTGTCCTTGCCTCATTTGTTGCCGATGCCTCATTTGTTTTTGTTAGAATTTCTTGCGTATGCACTTTTACCTTCGGAATAGTTTGATATGTAGAACATAGAACCTGCATATTCAAAATAGTGTAGTAATATTGTATCCAGAGGTCTGTTCATGCCTCTGGAACCTTTTCCCCCAAATTCACCGGGCACAGACAAGCACATAGCCTATCTGTTACAATGCTGGGTATGGGTTGCAGTTACAGTGTCCAGAGATGATCGTCCTAGTTGTTTTTGTGTAGGCTATATTTCAATCAGGCACTTACTACTTTAGAAGTGTCCTCGTTTTGTTGAAACGGTTATACTAAATCACCAGATGTTTGTTTTTTTTCCTTTAGGACTATGTGTGACTTGCCAGGGTTACCCCAAAATGTTTGTACTCGTTTAAACAATCAGCTTGAAGCGTGACAGTGCGAGTCTAAGCATTATGCTCATCTGTGGAATGATGGGACCTGTTTTTGTTTGAATGGTTCATCTGACATTTGTTGTTCAGTGCAATCCCAACTATTGGCAAAACTGCAGTCATATTAAATTACCCTTCTCTGGTCTACCACATAACTGGGGACCGATCTCATCTGTGTGTTAATTATGGTATGTTATCTGCTGAGTGGATGACTGCACTGTTCTGTATTTGGAACATGCACTTGGATCCCATGATGTCATGGACCTACATTGGTTGTTCTTCTGCCTTGCAGAAATTCCCATGTAAATGTCAGCTTATAGTGATAGTAACTGTATCCCATTTGTTTTTTCCAAAATGATCCAAAACACTGTTATGGCAGTATTCTTGTGGCGTCAATTTAGAAAATAGCGCTGACATTTTGCTTGCATATATAAATAACAGTAGTTAGTAGTTTATTCCAGTAGTCCTAGAGGTAAAAGTTTACGTTGTATGCCATTTCAAGCTCCCATTTGAACCTTCTTAGGCGTGTGGTTACTCATATAGCAGTGCTTGTAATATAAAATGTAGACATCTTTCGAATTTAGCTTCACTTAGTCATATATTGGCATAATATTTGGTCTATTACACACACAATTAAATGACCTTATGATACACATCAATACAGAACAACTGTACTATAATTTGAGGTGCCTATAAATTGAGGTGCTGGAATCCCTTTACTAATGGAAACACGTCCTGTCATGGCACTTAAATATTGGTGTATTATATGTTTTACATTTGAAAGCCTAAATGCTATGCCATTACTACAACTAAATTGTAATCATTTTATTCGAATTTGTGTTGCACATGCATATTAAAGAGCTGTTGTTTTTTTTTTAAATAATCTAATTAGCAGATTAAATGCTTTAAAGTAAACTTAGTAATTGGTTAGTATACATTAAAGGGCATTCCGCTTGCTTAATTAAATACCATGATCATTTTGGTACTTGAGGATTTTCTTCAGTAGAGCAACTTTGGTGCTTATTAGTGATGTACCGAAATAAAAATTATTGGCTAGAAAATGATTGGGGTTTTTTTTTTTTTGTGCATTTGTTATGATTATTTCTTTATTATCTGACACATTTAAGAAAGTCATCAGATCACTTTTTGACTCAGATTTTTTTCTGTGTGGAGTCTGTGTATCCTCCTGGGGTCTGCATAGGAGTCATCAAAAAAATTTTGATGACTGTTTTGCTGTCTGTAATTCCATGGCACCACAAAACAGCTGCAGTCAGTGGTAAAAGTGCTCAGGTACTAGACCATCACCCTGACTGTCTAGGGTTCATGTCTCAGTACTGCCAGTACAAGTGACTACTGTTGGGCTCTAAAAGTGAGGTTCTTAAGCCAGAATTGCTTAAAAACCCTGCTCACAAGAATTACGGGATATTTTATTATGGTATGTTTTGTTTTGAAATATCCCCTGGTTTTTGTGTGCAGTATTGTTATTTTAAAACTACTTATTTTAATCAGTTTTGAGTGCCTCTGCATAATTACATCTGCTAAATGTAAATGTTGGCCTATAATCACTATTTATGTGACTGAAATGAGTGTTAATTACTAAGCACACACATGGGTACATTTCTTATTTCCCTAGGGTTCTGGCTGGTCTGGACTGTCATCATTATCCTAAGTTGCTGTTGTGTGTGTCACCATCGTCGTACCAAACATCGACTACAGCAACAGCAGCGACAGCATGAAATTAACCTTATTGCTTACAGAGAGGTGCACAACTACTCCTCTCTTCCGTTTTATTTCAGTGAGTAACCTGCATTATTCTTGCCTCTTTTTCCTGTTGTGTTTACATGAGCATGTTGTGACTTCTTTCCAACTTTATCTACAACTACACCAAGCCTAGGGGAGACTGATAAACAATGTCCAGATGAACACAAAAATAAATTCAGATTTGCTGTGTGATGTATGTTTTGAATTAAATAATGTAATGCATGATTATGAACTAACAACGTTACTAATTTTGTTAGTTCCTTTGAAATGAAGGAAAATATTGAATCCGAGATTTGTTTGTATTTATCCCTGTGAAGTGTGAATGCAACAATCTGAAGAAATACAGAACTTTAAATGACACTGTGTCCCTTACCAGGTAATGTAATATTAGCTTCGTTGTCAGTTTATCAAACGTAGATCAGTGTCGTTTTTCCCACATTTTGTTCTTGCGTTGTGGCATCTTTGTCTTCCTCATCCTGGCTCAGGGTCTCTGGTGGCTTTAGTACAGACAAAATGTTGTGCCACTGGTCTAGTGGACAGGGGTGTAGCAGCAAATTCTGGGCCCTGTACACTCTCAATGTCAGTGGGTCCCTGTCATTTGGATCTGCTGATATGTACAGGAGAAAATGTAGTTGGGTGTCATCGACATATCAGTGATATAAAAAGCCACGAGTGGACATAACCTAATCCAGAGAACTGCTCTGGAGGTCAAAGAGGTCCCTATCCATGCCAGTACACAAGGAACGTGAGAAAAAAAATTAAAAAATCAGGATTTTCATGAGCCCCTCTCCCAGCTCGGGCCCTGGGTAGTCAGGTCCACTTTTCCCCCAAACTACCACGCCCATGCTCCCAACCTATGAATTCGCCTTCCATTTTTCACAGATTCTCCCCCAGTCGCATCTGCTGCCCTAATCAGCTGCTAGATTGATGGCTTTCAATTTCACTGTATATCGTTCTTACTACATTTTATATGTGACAAATATATCTTGACTTGACTTCTCAAAGACGAATGTGCTATGTTAAACTTACCACTTTGACTGTAAAGAATGGAGGCAGCAACTGTTTAAAAAACACCAACAATGAACGTTTGGTGGGAAAAATACAATAAAACCTCACATTACAAAAGGGATATTATACATATATGTTCTAGGGTAGATATTAGAGCACTGTTCAAGCGGTTATGTAATTTAGTCTTTAATCTTTAACAGATATTTCTTATTGATCTAGAACACAAAGGGAGGTGGGCAGTTAGGGGAAGTCAATTCGAAAAAACATTTAAAATGTAAAGAATTTCTTGTAGTCTTTGACCTTTTAAAGTGACCATTATCAGTTCCTCAGTAGTACAGAGATCTAACCACTGAGCCATCACTGCAAAAATAAAAAAAAGGTAAAACAAGGTTGAACTGTGCAAGTAATTAACACATTTTAACATAAGTGCATTTTAGGATATTAACTGTTAAACTACAAAAAGTAAAATGTAAACAAATTCACATTGACACAAAAGGCAATCTCTCTGTCTGTCTTCTGTCTGTGTATCTCTCTCTCTCTCACACACTCTCTCTAATTGGCTGGAATGCAGGCTTAGATAAATGTGACAGTGAGGAGGCACACCTGCTGGAAACCTCCAGTGCATCACTGTATGTCTTTGTCATCCATAGTATGCTGTACATGCTCAGTGTCTGGACAGTCCCGCTGTGTTGTGTTTCAATGTATAACATAAGAGTTGTGTACAGTGTGTTCATTATGGAAATATATGTATAATAATATTTATGGTTCATTTTGTGTTATTGTGTTATACAGGCTCTCCATTGGTAAAGGGCAAAATAATGTATTTTTATTTCTGGTAATAATAATAGGTATAATAAAAATGACCTTTAATTAAAGTATTAAAAAATCGTAGATTTGTTTTAACAAAAAAACGTTATTAACACCAGGTATGAATTGTTATAAACAAATGTAACTGAAGCATGTTGCCATTGATATGTTTTCAGCTAACCAACATATTTACGAACTCCTTAAACCAAACTGCTTTCTCTGACTGTTTTTCACTCAACATAAGATAAATGACACTTTAACATATCTTGACGTCTTCTAAATGGGTGATTGTCATAACTACACTGATTATTGTAAATATTTAAATCAATTTTATGAGCTATCCTCATAGATCACTTAGCAATTGTTTTGGTAACATCTGTATAATACTATATTTACTGTAAGGAAAATATTTATACAACAGTTCACCAAATTAATTCCTTAATTTTCATACCTGCTTAATCCAATTCAGGGCCCAAACGTCCACACAGGGCACAAAAGTGGAACACACACACACACACACACGCACACACACACACACACACACACACGCACACACACGCACACACACGCACACACACACCAGTAGGCCATCAGTAAACATAATGAATGTCTTTGGAATGTGAGAGGAAAGCAGAGTACTCAGAGTAAACCCATACAGACCAGAGGAATATCCAAATTCTGGGCCAGGAATTGAACTAGGGCTCTCTGGAGCTGTAAGGCGATATAGTTAAAGTCTGTACCGTTGTGATACCTGCACAAAATGCATCAAAACGTCTAAACAGATTTAGCAAGCACATGCCGCATCACATTGCAGTCACTGTCTGAAGCGCTCATAGATCATTTAAAATAGCATGATTATAATACTCAAGACATTCAAATGTGCACACACCCACTCACTGCTGATGATGATGTTAATATCTACAGCTAAAAAGTAATACAAGAGGGAAACAATAAGAGTTTGTCTTTTACCTGTTTAAATTATCTTTATATATCAGTAGAGGTACGGTGGAGCAAGTTGATACTGTTATTACCCCAATTCCAGAGATCCTTGATTCGATACCTAGTGTGGTGTTTACATATTTTTGTGGGTTCTCTCCAGGTACTCCGTCTTCCTCCCTCATTCCAAGGACACACATTTAATATTTCTCTTTAAAGCGTCCTACTGTGTGTGTGTGTGCGCGCGCCCTGGAATGGAATGACGCCTTGTCTAAGACTGGTCTCTGCTCTTCACCCATAGGGTCAGTTAGGCACAGGCATCCTGGCTCCCTGTGACCTTGAACTGAATTAATAAGGAAGGGTTACTAATATTACTACACATTATGTGCTTTTTCCTTTTAAACAAACAAGAGGGAATAAACGGATCACTCACAACAGCCCTCATGGCTAGAATAGTAACCTGGTCTCACTGAGTCTCACTGAGAACGGAGGGTGCTTCTGTGAGCATGCCCTATGATTGCGCCCACGGGTGTTCAACAAAGGAATCTCATGCTACACTCACTGACGTTCAGTTTATGGACTGTGTTCGTAACATGACTAACTACATACAGCACTGTTCAAAAGTTAAGGGTTTCATGTTTTTTAGTAATTCGTAGTTCTATTATTGCAGACTGTAAAGTCCATCTGTTTCTCTACATATACTGCTTGCAAAAAATAGGAAATAGGAAATAGCCCCTAATTGTTGTGAATAGTATACTTTGTTAGTATCCTCTACTCTGTTCTCTAATGGTCAGATCAGCAGGTGGGTGATTCTCAGCATAATAATAATCAGCAATATGTGCAGAATATATGTGGCCACATGTGTTTCCTCACATGGCAGGGCTTCTAACTGTCATTTTTTTCGTCAGGATACTGCTTGCCCAAGCACAGCAGTGATTTCCCAGGAATGTGTTTTAGCCAGATGCGAACACTCTTTGGCAATTCCAGTATTTATGGCATCCAGCTACATATGATTGTAAAAGATCTACAGGTAAATGCGCCCACATTCTGATTTCTTTCTGAGCAAGTTCTGTTCAAACATTACGATGTTCTTCTGGTACCACTCAAGCTGTTCCTTTGTCATTAGTTTCAGTCATCAGAGCTCATCATATGGCAATTATGAACCCTTCTTCTTTCCAGTTGACTGAGAATCACACCCTACCATGTATTTAGCTCTGACATCTTGATAACCGACAGTGACCATGTACACTGACCTAAATAATAATGCACGTTACTAATATACTCTACATCATTATATCATATTATATTAAATGACATTATATTATATTAAATGACATTATATTAAATTACATTACATTATGTTACGTTACGTTACGTTAGGTTACGTTATATTATATTTTAGTCTACATATTATTATATTTGATAACATTAAAAAAATATTTAAATATTTTTTCCTACATTTACTTAGCTTCTGTGTATTTTAACTATTATTATAGAATTTTTAGTTGGGTAACTTGGGTTTAATTTCTAACATATAATTCATTTCTAACTTCTATGCCACTTAGTTTTCATATTTAGAACATTTATAGAGGTTTGCTTGCCATTTTCTCTTTAGATTTGCTTAGTTAGGGCTCTGGCCCTGGATATTTTTAAATATGTTCTGAGACAATGCTTCATTGTTTAAAAGTGATATATAAATTAAATATACATGACTGCAAACACCCACACAAGTTTGTTTTTCTATTATTTCTCTTATCAAAATATTACTATAGCTAATCAATGCTACACCTAAAACCCTAAAACTAACCTTAACCTAACTTAAACTAGATTGAAGACATAAAATAAAATCTAACTAAATCAAATCTTTGGCACTTTTGTTTTTTCAAAAGAACGTAAACATTTTAGTATAAAAATAATTATGCTTGTCAGGTTGAGCAAAAGTAAACGTGTATATTACTGAGCTTTCCTTAAAGGTGATCTACACACACGCACACAGTCACACAGTCATACATTGTGCAAAAGGATTGGGGCATCGATGTATTGTAAAACTCTTTCTGTAAGTAAGATCATATAACTATTAGCATTCACATTGGATATATACAAAATATACAGTAAAAGGAAAAACAGAGCAGAGTGCATTAACATGGGCAGATGTTTCATTGTCTTCTATTTCTCTTTCTCTCATCTGCATCAGAACAACAATCTCAACTGTGTTACGAAAATAACAGGCATGTTGTTCAGTCAAATAAAGAGAACGAGAGAGACGGGGAGAGAGAGAGAGCAAGAGGGAGAGAGACAGATGCAGAGAGAGCAAGAGAGTGTGAAAGAGAGAGAGAAGGAGAGATGATCCAGCTGTGAGGATAAAGACAACAAATCAGCATCTCATAAGGCTGGAGAGAAATTGCACACTGCACTATTGTGTGTAAAGAGGTCTCATATAAAGAGAGGAGAAACAGATCATTCAGCTCCTACAGTATTCAGTGCAGCCATCCTCATCCAATCGAAATTCCTCAACTAAAACCATTTCAACTCATAAACCTCACCCATTCAAAATCCCTGACTTCAATAGACCTTGAAACCTCATCCATTCAAAATCTCTTACAGATTTTACCACCATATCACACCTCTAGTTCCCATCCATCCAGAATCCATTATCTAAATACTGCCAAACGCTTAACCTTATCCATTTAAAATTCGTCTCACAATCCCTACTAATATTTCACATAAAAATAATAAATAGGCCTATCCAAAAAGTACAAATGCTTCTGCTATTGCTGCTACTAGTACAACTCCTACTACTAATAATAATCAAAAGCCACTAAAACAAATGCAGATCCTCAAGACTCAACCCCTAATGTAACACAAACACAGACACATACATATATACATGCATAGATAGATAGATGGGGGGCAAATGAAATGCCCTATAATGAAATATCCCCTAAATAATATATAAATATATAAATTAATATATAATGTATTGGGCATTTGCATGATTATTAGTGGTAGTAGGAGTTGTACTAGTAGCAGCAGTAGCAGAAGCATTTGTACTTTTTGTATAAGCCTATTAGTGTGTGTGTGTGTGTGTGTGTGTGTGTGTGTGTGTGTGTGTGTGTGTGTGTGTGTGTGTGTGTGTGTGTGTG
>JAUZSV010397801.1:0-11120 GCA_034780495.1 Parotocinclus cesarpintoi | reverse complement strand
TAAACTATTTAAATAGTTGACAGTTTGTCTTAGATTTTTCCTCCACTCAGGTTCAGAGGTTGGGTGCCATCCTCAATATTTACATTTACATGTATGGCATATAGCAGATCCAAAGCGACTTACAACTTCTAGTCTTACAATTCAAACAATTGTGGGTTAAGTGTCTTGCTTAAGGACCCAACTGTGGCAGCTTGGCAGAGGTGAGATTTGAACCCTGGATCATCAGGTCCCGAATCCAGTACCTTAAGTGCTGCAGTTACTGCAGTAACTCATTATCTTTTCAATCTCACATTAATAATATTACCCAGTCTGCATATTTTAATCTTCGTAACATTAATCATACCTTCCTAACCTCTTATACTGTGTCTATCCTTGTTCATAGCCTTGTTACCTCTTGCATTGACTACTGTAAGTCTCTCCTTTTTGGTGTTCCTCACAAATCCCTTCATAAGTTGCAACTTGTCCAAAACGCAGCTGCTCGCATTAGCTCCAAAACTCCCTCATTCCACCACATTACCCCCGTTTTATAACAATTCTACTGGCTCCCAGTTAAGTACAGAATTGGTTTCAAAATTCCCTGCTTTATCTGTCAAATCTCCTCCATATTGCAACTCCCTCCTGTTTGCTTAGATCTTCCTCTTCCACTCATATCACCGTGGCCTTAGTCCCCCTTTTCACTATGAGGAGCAGAGCTTTCAGTCACTCTCAGAAATTCCCAAACTCAGAATTCCCTTCCACCTGATATCCATAATACTGATTCTCTGCTTCTTTTTTAAAATCTATACTTGAAAATCACCTCTTCAAAATAGCCTTTTCTTTGTAATCGTTGTCATTTTTCCTGTTAAGTCTTTATATGTTGTTTAGTTTTTTCCCTGTAAATTTTACATTTTCTATTTTGTGTTATTTTATTTGATTTTAATTTTTCCTTTTATTATTGTGTCCATGGGGGTCATGAAAGGCTTTTAGATGATTATTTTAGCTGTCAGTTAATTATTATTATAAGACAATTTACCTTAGGCCAGACTTTTTTATTGCTTGTTTCGCGGATCCGCCGTCGATCATATTTGAAGAACACAAAAAAACCCAATTTTTAAAAATATTTCTCGGATCCGCCACAGCACCAATGGTTGCAATAAAAAAAAAAGTGCTGAAAAATAGAGATTTATTTTTATTTTTTTTCCTCCCTCCTCAGTAGATTCTTAAGTAGGGACATCCGAGGAACAAGCAATGTAAAAAGTCTCGCCTTATTTGGAGTACTCTTAGCAATGAAATCATCTCACTCCATAAATAATTCAGAAATCAGTTTGAATGAAAACACTCAAAAAAATTCTTCGGCAGTCCTTTTGTACAAAGCTTTTTCATGCTGACCTGTGATCTAGGAAGAGCTTGTCTACAATTACTGACCTGAAATCAGCTTAAGTTCACTGCCTTGCACAACATGTCTGTGTAATTTTAAAGCAGAACTGATCCTGGATCAGGCTTCCCTGTCTAAGGAGATATACACATGAAACCTCAGAAACTCTTGGTATTCACAGTTCCTCTTCCCTAGCCAGCTCTCTTCTCCTTTATGGTAGCATGGATGCCATAACGTACAAACCGCAAGTCCAATTTCAAATGCTGGGTGTAGATCAATGCAGGAATATAATAGAGGAAAAAGGCAATGGTTGGGTTTTGTTGCAATGTGGGAGTACAAGAGGGCCATCTTACACACACACACACCCTCTGTACATCCTGATTTTAAAAAGTGGTTTAACTTGTAGAACTCAGTTTAACTCACTAGCTCCCTATTTATACCAAGCAGCACAGGGCACATGGTGGTACCCACCCTCAGACAGGGCACCAGTTTATCACAGGGAATATTTAGCCAGTCAGATGAGATGTAACATGGGGGTCATTAGGGCATTTCCTTCTTTTTCCGAGCTACTGATTTCATTTCCATTGACCACGTCTCTCTTTCCCTAAAAAAAGTACAAGCCTATTTATCTGCTGTTTTTTACCCAATTCAGCAGTGCTCTGGTAATTTTAGTCCAGTCCAGATACTCATCTCCATAATGTTACAGGCAGATGCCAGCTCGTGTTGGGAATCAAAGGACTTTTAAGTTCTGCTAAGCCCAACAGCTGTCCTAGAGCCCAAATCCAAGTCAGTCATATTCATGTATAAATCTACAAATCCATGCTTTAATGGAGTCACTACACTATTCAGTTGGACTGGATGTTTGTAGAAAAAAATATACCAAAAAAAAAATCCAAAACAAAAACTAAATGATTTCACCAAATGATTTAACTAATGGGTAAAAAGATTTGCTTTAGGTCATTGAGGTTAACGTTAGGCTCAGGGGTAGGTGTAAGTGTAGCTTGTCAAGTGTGTACATCAATAAAAAGTCCTCATAAAGTAAGGATTACCAAGATTGTGTGTAAGTGTGCGCATGTGAGTTTGTGTTTCTGTGTCCTTTAGTAAAATATCAGTATACAATCAAAATCCTCTGAAGTTTTCTGAACAATTTTATGCCAAAAACTAAAAGAGTCAAATGTCTTCCTTTTGGTTTTTGAGGTCAAGGTTAGGGTTAGGTTGGTTATGTGTAGGTGTAGTACTAATTAACTACAGCAATATTATGTCAACGGAAAGCCTGCAATAATAAAAATACAAACTTGTGTCTGTGTGGACAGCATGACAAAAATGCCGTCTCCACAATTATTGTTTTTGTTATTGTATTTTTCAGAGAAACATTTGCTTTAGGTTATTAATGTTAAAGTTGAAGATAGGTATAGGTTTAGGTCAGGTTAGGTTTAGGTTAATTAGTTTAGTGGACAGTGGTGGCCTAGTGGTTAAGGTACTGGACTATAGACCAGAAGGTCCATGGTTCAAATCCCACCTCTTCCACAGCTGGGTCCCTGAGCAAGGCCCTTGACCCACAATTATTTGGATTGTAAGACTGTATTAATTGTAAGTCGCTCTGGATAAGGGCGTCTGCTAAATGATTTTTAAAAATAAATGTCAAAAATTTGATTAATTATTGCCTATGCAAGGTCCCCAGGTGCGTGTTTGTGTTTGTGTGAGTGTTTGCATGTCTCGACATCCTGCTTGACTGCAATTCACTCAAACCAGTCCAGACAGTTTATGAGACATCCAGCCATAACTGCACCTGTCTGGTTTGGGCCTTGCAGCACAACATTGCCTTACATGTGTTTATCTTATCAGCTGCTCTGCTGTCTGGCTTTACTCTAGATTAAAGTCTGTTTGAGCTCTTATCAGTGCAGGCAGTGATTACTGATCTGCTATAAGTGTTGCTCCATGATGAGGGAGTAGACTGTAACAGCTGGTTATTAGATAAATGTCATCAGTGTACCCATTAAATGTATACAACAGCATTTTTCACATTAGTCTTCACCAACTGTGTGTGCAGTGAATGTACACCCTTTACAGACAACTCGATTTACTTAAAATTCAGATGTACAAAATGGTAAGGGGGAGTTGCCTGGGGTTTGTGTTTTTGGTAAATGTGTTCATAAATGTCCAATGTGTTCAAGACGTTCATAATTTAATCCAAGTTGTTTTTTTTTAAGATCATCCCACTGCTTTAAATTAGATTTAACCATATATAGTCAAACTTAATGCCATTCTGTGTGATATGTTTGCTCTTTCACAGGATGCCCATTTTTCATTTGTTCCACTGGAACTTAATGCGCTGTTAATGTGTAATAGCAATATCTAAGAAAAACAATAACACAATCATTAAGCAGAAACTACGCAAGCCAACTGTATAATGCTGTTGTAGAGTTATGCAGTGTGCTGTGTTACAAGACTCCACTACTAGATTCCAAATGTCCACTGTTGATCAGAAACTTTATGAATTTGATTTGATCTTGCTTATATTTTTAAGATTGCTTAATGTCAGCTGTAAAGCACACTGTTACCTGGAGTCTGGAGCAAGGAGCAACCTGACTAAAAAGGCAGAGCAAAACTATCTCCAAATTCCTAAAAGAAAAGCTGTGATGCGTCCCGAATGGGAATGGCGCCCAAAGCTGACACGAACGCAAATCAGCGACAATGTGCACCGATACAGCAGAGGCCGAGCGTGCAGTGAGCACGAGAAGGCGCCGATTTGGGACGCTTCGCAAATCAAGGAGCTTAAGCTCGAGTGCGTGAGGCACGCGAAGAAGGCTGGAATGACAGGAGTGAGACTCGGCTAGGACAGAGAAGAGAAACCCTTATTCTGTCCCTGAACCAAAAAATACCTCCGGGGTTTCCCTCGTACATGTCCGTCAGCACTATAAGCCCTGGGACGTTACCGACTGGCTATAAATATTCGGAAGCGTTCTAGACAACGTAACGTAACGTAACATAGCGAACGGATGAATGAGCATACTGCGTGTATGTGTAACGCCGTGGTACTGAACAACGCTGGTGCTCGTACTCTTATGGTAAAGACCAAAGGTGTTCGATATCACGTCGTCAATTAAACTCCGAATATAATCGGCGTCACCGGACGCTCTGTAACGACTGCTGGGGCGAGCGCCCCAGGAGTTTAAGGTAAGCCTCGTATCACTGACTGCTTAATGCACTATCAAGTAGGCATTTTAGTGGTGGACGAATATTGCTTTCAAACCGGCTTCTTTGCAGTTTTAACATAATAAAGCTCGCATGCATTAAGAGATTTAAATAACAATGGTTTTCTGGTTTTGGGGATAAGGAACATGATTTGCCTAAATAAAGGCAACATGTCCAAACTGGCGAACCTCAGTGTCTGTCCTCATTAATGCCTGAGTGGATAAACAGAGGTCCCACAGTTATAATCCCAAATTATTTATCAGAATAGTGGGAGAGATGGTCTTAGGTTCGGAAGAAAAAAACACTTTAGACAAAACAAATACAGTCAGACTGTAAGCTGCGGTGAAGATGCTGAAAGCGCCTGCTTTTTGTTGCAGCATTATTTTGTGCATAAATGTTATTACTTTATTCATAAACAGCCAATTTTACAGTGTGGGTTGGTGGAAACTGTAGGAAATCGGCAGAAAAAGTGTGGTGGGCATATACAGTACAGTTTACCTATCTTCATGAGGACATTTGATTGATGCTTATTAAAAAGTGTGTGTTTTTAACACCTGAAGTTAAAAGAGAACTCCTATTAACTCATGGTTATTAAGGTTTAGATTAGTTTAGAGATAGGATAGTATTAGGGTAGTATTATTTAGCTGTTGTAGGAACTCAGAAATGCAGCAATGCAAAGTCGTGTGTGAGCCGTGTGTGTTTGAGGAACGCTGGGCAGCTATCTATAACTGTTCCCGACACAGATTCCGCTTTTTCATCTGTTACTGGTTACTGTTCCACAGATGTGTTTCCTTCCTGAAAATAAAAGTGGCACTTCTCCACCCTCGCTCTCTCTCTCTCTCTCTCTCTCTCTCTCTCTCTCTCTCTCTCTCTCAGAAGGCAGCACTGGCATTATGTGAGGCTATGTGGCAGGAAAGAATGTATTTATTCCGACATGAAACACACCTGTGTGACCTCTCTCACTCATTCCCAGAGAATAATCACATATTCTATGGCAAATTTAACATCTGGAGAAAATTCATTGTGCAACAGTGTAGTCTTTACATGAATAAGGTGTGACTTACATTAACTTTTTTTCATTGCAAGCATTATAAACCCATATTATTTAATGTTGTCAGCTCAACTTCATGTCGTTTGTTAAGTAACATCCATTCCTGCATTTCTGGCCTGCAACACAATCCAATGATGTGATTACAAACAGGTGATGTCAACAGGTCATTGTAATCATAACTTGGTACCAAATTGACAAATGCATGACAGATTTTTACTAAAATGTTTAAAGACAATGTTTTTTAAAGAAAAAAAATGAAAGGGATTTGCATATTTATCCCTGTAGTTGTGATATCATTAAATGCTTCAAGGAATCTGAAGGAAACTGGGTGCTTAAAGATTTATCTGAACGTTAATCAACTAAACAAAACCAATAAACATTAAACATGATCATTGATATGAGCATGTGCAGGGGGTTACTATGGCAAATCCCTGTTAAGCACTACGATACAGAGTTACATTCACAAATGCCACTTAAAACTTTACTGTACAATATATAAGCATTATATATTATATTAACCACATCCAGAAGCACTGTCGGTTGTAGTCTATCATTTTCTGAAGTTTTCTGCTAAATTAAATCTAATCTTTGGTGGACCCATGGTGACCTTCTGGTGGGCTTTATGCATATTTCATGAAATTCTCTCTGCATCATCACTAAATGAATTGAAAGTGTAGTACAAAGACTGATCAGATATTATTTTTGTGGTGGACCTCAATCTAGAAGAGTCACTGATATGGAAAAGACATGGTAGTTATAGCACACAAGTACAAATGGGTTACTGCTCCTTAAACGGCAAATGTAAGAGACATTAAGAGATAAGTAATGCAAAAGTAGGCAAGTGAGAAATGAAGAACAAGAAGGCAGGGTGGAAAAAAATATTGAAAAACAACCCATGAAAATATATGAGGTCATTGTCCTCATCCTGTGAAGTGTAAAGCTCCCCACCCCCACCCTCGTATCTCCATTTTCCTGCCTCTCTCTCTTCCCTGAGGGTTGGAGTTGGACCATGTGTGCTGTGCAGGTGTTTGACAACTCACACAGATGAAGCCTGCTGGCAGGTAGCGTCACTCACACACACATTCAGATTTTCCAAAACCAACTCATGGGCTTCGTTTTAGTTACTCCCATGCTACTGTGGCAAGGATTGTTGCTGTTTCTGTAGCACTTCAGATCCGGGCATTCTCATACATACATACATTCATATTGACCTGTTACCATACTGTGTTAGGATGATGGATTTAGAGCCATCAGTCAACTTAACACATCTCTGGAATGTGGGAGGAGAAAACCCACACAAACATGTAAAGGACATGCAAACTTCACACGTCGAGAATGGGAGCTGTCAGGTGACCATACTAACCTCTATGCCCCCTTGCCTCGCTATCATGGGTATTATAAACATTTTTGATGTTTGATCTACACAAGTCTTTTTTGTGATATCATACTTACATCATTAGACACTCAGTGGTCTAATTCACTAGTCAACCATCACGACGCTTGGGAACCCCTAGCCTTTGTAATGGACTGGTGCCCCATTCAGAAGATGTCCTTGCCTGGTTGGCTTGTACCCTGCAAGAGCGTGACTGCTCCCTGAGTTTTTGTGTTTTTTTGGGGGGGAGTAATTTTGGGAATGCTGAAAAACAGCCCTCTCATATGCTGATTTAGTTATTGTGCATGCAGCCATTTTAGCTACTTCTGACGCATGCATAAAAAATATTTTAGCAATCACGCTACATGTGTACTGTCCCTGAGCCAACCTCTTTAAGACAATTTGAGCACAGTTCAGAGTACAACGGCCAGGGTCAAACGCCCGAGTGATCGCCTAGTGTGAGTACGCTCTGACCAGAAAATGTTTCATCAACATATTATCTGCAACTTTATAGACTGGTGTTTTATTTTAGAGTGCCATATGTCATATGGAAATGTAGCTGGAAATCAAGAATTTCAGTTTCTCCAGTGTCACCCCAGATTAGGCAACAGGTTGCTGGAACGATGTGAAGAACACGCTGGGGTCTCAAATAACATGATGACATTATCTATGATTGACTTCATGTTAACCAAACATGTCAGAATATCACATAACCGCCTTCGTCCGTAGGCCACATCAGCACATAGCTATTTTTTGTGCGTGTCTGTGTGTGTATGTGCGTGTGTATTTACATTTGTGTTGGCAGACAGGTATAAATCCTTCATCATGCTGTTATATACTGCATGCAGGCCTTACCAGCTGGAGAAATACACAGTTGATAGGTTTATATAGCGTATACAGGCAGTTGACAGATGGATGATTGTGGTTAAGACAGCAGAATGCCAGTCGTGTTCAGTTCAGGCTTGTTTGAGGGGAAATTAGAATTAGGCTGACAGGAGAATTTACCAATATAAACCCTAGTATCATTCCATAGGCATAACAAAAGGCATATCATTACAAAACTAACACCTTTTGAGCTGATTAATAAAAAACCACAGCACAGAGGCACCAGGAAGAGCTTAAACTCAACTATAAGCAAAGCAGAGTCTGCAAAAGGTAATGATTCAGAATTGAAGGAGCTGTTTACTATGATCCAGTCACTTATTTAGTAAAATAATTTAATTAGAAACCCTCATCCAGGCAATCACACCAAAGCTGGGCTGTTCATCTGAGCTGCTGATTTGGCAGAGTTCTGATTTAAGCCTTTGCTTAATCCAGTAAGCTTCCTAGGGGGCCGGGTCTATTTCACTCCAAAGTGAGAATCATTCCTGGACAGGGTTCCAGTTCATCACAGAGAACATGCACGTACACACACATTCACGCTGACTCACTAGACCAGTTTACTTAATACCTGCCTTTGGAATGTGGTAGAAAAGTGGATGAATTAAAGGAAACCTATACATACAGGGAGAACATGCAGGGGTTCAATATAGGACTTAGGTGTCAGTATTAACAGTAGTCCACAGAGCATTAGTCACTACTGTCCTGATGAAATGAAAATGATTATTTGCAGATTTCTTAAGAAAGCAGTGTTAAGAGGAGAAAAAGACGCAAGGAAAAAATGTAGATTTCACCCAATCCATCACTTGTGTAACTCCTTACTCATAAACTTGCATAATATGCATAATATGCAGTACAGCAACCTATTTATCATATTCCCAGAAATTAAGAAATGGAGCAGTTTAAATACTTGTAATCACTGTAATCATTTTCAGTTACTGATTAATACAAATATATTTGTTCTATTCATGTTTCTGACAGAAGAATATTAATTATAACCCAAAAAATTACAACAAAAAAGTATTTAAATCATTTGAATCTATTGATTTAAAAAATGCCTCAGTCTTTTGAAATGCAAGCCACCTGCTGTCCACTATCTCAGAGAAACTGGGGAAAAATCCACACAAACAGTGACTTGAAATGAATCTGAATGTTTTTTGTAAGCAAAGTATTTAAAGGAACAGTGGCTTTCTATTTTACACATATTCTTATAACATACAGTCTTGTACAGAATTGATGCAATCCAAGCAACTGTGGAACAGTGGCTGCTTAGCAGAAGTGGGATTTGAACCACATACATTCTGATTCATAGTCCTGTACTTTAACCAGTAGGCCATTACAATCCATTTTCAGCTAGTATAGCTTAACTTAAAGGTAAAGAGGAATAGGACGATTTTTATTCCAGGATGTAATGAAAATAATTTCCACTGTATTTAGAATGGAGTAATTAGTCAATTGCAAGGGATCATGTTTTTTGAGAAACTTACTAAAAAGTAACAACACTAGTAAATTACATGTAAACAGTGAGTGTAACCAGATATGCATTCATGCAGCAAAGTGGAATTGGCTTAAAGCCTGCGCATTACTGCTTTACAGCTAAAAGACATCGGTATGAACTTCCATGGTGTCAGGTCCGGAATAAAGTTTCGCCATCTGCAATTTCACAACTGTTTGAATTCCGTTTCCTGAAAATGATTGTGAACCAATAGCAACAACAACCAAGCAGAGGACTCGAATCGCAAAAACTTATGACTGTATATTTGAATTAGTAGGGTAAAAATATATGCCAATATCGACCCATAAGCTGAGTTCATTTGGAAAAAGATGAATATCTAGTATCTGTTTATTACTAAAATACTCTGACTCTCTACAAATGGAGGAAATTCAGCACTGATGCTGCTCTCTCAAGCAGTGGGTGTCCTGCAAAGATCACAGGAACACAAGTGCAATGCCGAAGGAGGTCAAATGAGAGTAACATGGGGAACAGCAGAAGACCTGCAGACCTTTCTAGAACGTCGGCATTTGTGCAATAAAAGGTACAATCATTAGGCACAGTGTGTTTACTGTTATAGAGCAATTCATGTAGTCACTCCAGATAAACACAACTGCCACTTGATGTCTGACTGAAGAGTTGTCTAATTGGGACATTGCTGGTTGCTAGGTAACAGCCAATGTCACTGATGATCAACTTTGATCGAGCACATTTTAACTACTTTTTGCATTGGTAATATTAGTTAATGTCCAGAAATTAAGACCAGTCGCCTTATGGGTTCTATGCAGTCATTTCAGTTTCAGGAACTTGAGAGGTTTTTTTTACAGACTAAAGAAATGTATAGCAAGAACTTTTTACAGGTTCTCAATGTAAGAACCAAGATCAGTTTAAGTTTAAATTCCTCCAACAGGTATAAAACGTCTGCGAAAAACGTCACCGCTGAGGTGGACCTCTGCTTTAATACAGTCTTTCACTTTTTTACCAGACTGGAGTGTGATGATAAATAAGCAATGTGTACAATAAATTCAAATCCAAGTACTCCCAACAGGTGTACAGACCATTTGTCTTTTAACAAATCAAAAAACACTCGGGTGGCACAGCCTCGTTCTTGTTCACTTTCATTATACTTTTGCGGTCTGCTGAATTGTCTAATTATTGGCTAATAGGGGTGTAATCATGCACCTTGCCCACAAGTCGAATCAATTCACTTCAAAATACTTAAAACAAAAAAACTTTAGTTCTGTTATAGCGTCACTAAATATTTATTAAAATAGTAAATAAATATTCCTATTTGATTTCTGATGAATAACAATTCAAAATAATGTGTGCTTTACTGCAATTTGAAAAAAACACAGAGTGCAACTGCATTTGACACCTGTGACTTTGTCAATCTCTCCAATGAGCTTTGTGACATTTTTGTACCTATAATCATAATCATAATAATTTATTTCATAATAAACTCTGGATTACTGGAAATGTAAACCAAATACAACCGATTCCGGTTAATGGGACCGCATCGATCGTTTTGTTCCTAATAACCTGCTGGTCCGATTAAACAAACATGCCCTATGTTCCAAGACGGGACGTGCTATGTAACATATTAAATGTATTAAACCCTTATTGTGTGATTTACACATATAGCGAACGTACAAACAAGAACTACTGTTCCTTACAAACTCATTGAAAAATACATTTGTAACCAAGTTTTTTGAAACGATCTACAACACAATGTATAGGTACTCAGCATGCGAAGCATAATACTGTAAAAAACAAGTTC
>JAUZSV010397692.1:0-11120 GCA_034780495.1 Parotocinclus cesarpintoi | reverse complement strand
AAGTGTGAAAAGCAGGGAATCTTGTGAAAATTGTTCTTCCTGACTGCTACATAAAAATTTCCTGCATTGTCGACAGTTATTACCACCATTTTATTTTTAATGTTGAATAACTCAAGAACATCCCCTATCTCCTCGGCTACATCGTTCTGAGATTCACACACTGCCTGTTTGTAGGATTCTGTCCATCATAATGTCTTTTTCAGTGTAGTCGGCCGTCACAGTCAGGTAGTGGCCTTGAGCTACACGTGTCAACCCATCACCCAAGTAATTGCTGCAACTCTCACTTTTTCTAGTAATTTGCCTCAGATTTTCTGTGGTAATTTATTTAGCTCTCCTGTCTTAAGTGGGGACGTCGCGTTACTCTTGCAACTGAAAGTTCTGCAGATTTCCTGATAAAAATTTACTTTGTGTGTAATTTAATGTTTCTTCAGAATAAACCTGTTCTCATTAACTTTTTAAAAAATCAAAGGCAGACTTTCAGCCTCTTCATTGATTTTTTTTGTGCATCGGTAGTAAGGTTAACTTGCGATTTCTGTTCTATTTAAATATTGAAAATATGCACTGATTATTTTTTTAGAAAAAAAAAAAAAAAAAGTTGTTTTGGTCAGTACCTAACCCTATAGGTGGGGTCACGTGTTGCAGACCGAGTAACTGTTTGTTTTTTGTTTGGAGCACTGAATTCTGAGCTGTTTAATCCTTGATTTAAAATGGAGCCTAAAGTATCAACAACTACTTTACTTTCACAAATGTCCATAGAATAGCTCAGCTAAAAGAATGCTTCCTAAAACTGCCAAAAATAGTGGAAAAAAGCAATGCTGCTGCTACTAAAAATCCAGGGGAAAAAAAAAACTACGACCACATAGAAACAAATGTGGATTAGGAGGTGAGCCCAGCTGTAATTAAAGCTCAGGGCCAACATTGTATCGATGGAAGCTGGATATGTTCCTTTAATAATGTGGAAGTATAAAAGAGGATTAGACAATACAGTTAAACGAGTCAAAGAGATGGAACAGCGCCTGTCGACTACAGAGGATTCAGTCACTAAGCTGGAGCAGTGCACATCAAGCATGAATCACTAGTTTACTAAGAAAACCGCGGTCAACAAAGTAATGGAAATGTAGTAATACTTTTGTAGGTAGTGACTTGACTTCTCTCCTTGACCCTAATAAACATAAATCTTTCCAAAAGTTGCTCAAGGCTGGATTACCTATGGTAGCTTGTAATAGTTTAGTTTAGTACATTTGTTTGGAAACGTAAGAAGCCTTAGCTAAGCCTAGTGACTCTCCAACTGATAGTGAAGAGATGCAGATTAGCAGGTGGCTTGACAATTTACAATCACAATGGCATGGATAAAGCAAGAGCCAAAATTTGGCTGGATATTGAATCGTTTACCCTAGGTAGTAAAATTAATTTAGCTGCCCTCCAATTCATCCTAAGGGAATGTTATATCTCCAGATATTATCAAACATTCTACACTACGGGTGTGGAGGCTCATAAGCAAAACAGAAGGGAGAACTAAAGTATTGTTTGCAGTCACACCTAATTCAGGGGAATCCAGATTTCAAACCAGGGACCACAGATGGAGAATTTGAGAGGTGAAAGAATGTGTAACACTGAAGGGACAGGTTGTTGTTTTTTGAACAACTGCACATCAAGAGGAATTTACCTCACAGTCATAGTTTTTAGTTACCTACAATCCTATTTTGGTCAGAATTCAAGTGACACCACATTTAGTAGTTTTATAACTTTAATTAAAAAAGAACCTCATTTAAAAAATCCTGAATAATCAGATTCGTTTTGACAATAGACCTGCTCTGCCTTATTATGAGACTTGGGTTATGTAAATATTAAGGAGATGAATAAAAGGTTACTTCTGTGCACACTGATACAGAGTGTGTCTGTAAAGTCGTACTGTGGAAGTGGAGTTCTGGTCCACCCCTAATACTAGCTGACTGGCACAAAGCAATATTTGAAAAACTGCCAATGGAGCATCTTAAGTACTGGGTGAAAGGACATACTGAACAATGGTACAGAATCTGGACTGATTTCTTTGCTTAGGCAAGACTTTTTTGCTTGTTCCTCGGATGTCCCTACTTAAGAATCTACTGAGAAGGGAGAAAAAAACCCCAAAATGTTTATTTTTCAGCAGTTTTCAATTTCTCAATTGAAAATCAATCCGAGGAAGGAGGAAAAAATAAAAATATTTTTTTATTTTAAAATAAAATTTATGTAACCTAAAGTTAAATTAAAGTGAATTTGGAAAAAAAATGAAATGAACAGAAGAAAACCGTTGGCTCTACACCGGAGGGCTGAAAAAGCTAAAAAATATATAAAAATATTTTTTATTTCAACCATTGGTGCTGCGGCGGATCCGGGAAATACCAAATAAAACCTTTTTTTGAAAATTAAAAAAAAAAAAAAAAATGTATTCCTTAAATATGATTGTCGGCGAATCCACGAAACAAGCATTAAAAAAAAGTCTGCCCTAATATACCAAATAATCAGTTTGCCAATTTAAATTAGAAAAAGCTTTGCATTGTGTGATACTAATGTGAAATTAGTAAGTTGCATTATGGGTCACAACAAATCTATTTGTACAATGGGAACTCGTTTATCGTCACGCCATGGCAAAGACCTAAAATGTACACAGTGTACTATTTCAGGAATAGGGAACACATTGGGACAATCCTACATTTATTTTACATTTTTACATTTACATTTTTAGTGACAGACCTATATTGTTTACCAGAAAAAACGTACTATTTAGATTTAATGTCAGTGTCTAAAGTATAACATGCTGGACTTTGCTATTTATCTAAGGCAGTGCATGCATCTTTTGTGCTATTTTAATGTTACAATGAATTGGATCATGCTACTAAAAAGTCTTAAAAGATAAAAAAAAAAAAAAAAAAAAAGATAAACCCATCTCTTTTGTAAAGTCAGATGAAACCTCATGGAACAGGTTTTTCGGTAATTGCAGCCAGTGTTCAATGTGGATACATTATTTAGTTCTCCACCGTTGTACATTGGTCTGCTGGAGCTTTATCAGCAACATGTCATTACACTTACTGTATGTAAATGTAATTATATCATTTTTAATGGATCATCCTATCCAACAAAACAGGGACACCTGATTTGTACTGGTGTCACATCCATAGCACGTTTTCTCCCACACCCAATAGAGTCTGGGATACACTACAAACCTCACCAGGCACCATGGCCAGGATAAAACACTACCTCACTCCATCACTTCGTCCAATTTAGGTAAATGGGGAACGTCGCAAAACAGAGCACCAGTCAATGGAATGGCACATGAACATACCCTCAGTCATTTACTTACACAGGGACACTATACATGCCAGCTGACATAACACATGCCACACAACCAGCGCCTGGAATCAGTCCTTAAAACAGAAGGTTTATGCTTAGGGTGTTTATTTAATTTATTTCACGCTCTCTTTGTAAAAAAAAATAAAATAATAAAATAAAATAAAAAAGACAGACGACTCGGGTTTCATCCTGAGAGTTTTTTTATTTTGTATTTTTTTGTCTGGTACCTGCATTGCAGAACGGATGCTGGAACCCCATCCTTGTATTTTTTTTGCATAGGTCTCTACTACTGCTTATGGACCAGTGCCCACACAGATGGGATCGAAAAATCAGCCAATCACAAAGAAAACCATGCAGAATAGTAAAAGGCACAATCACCATAGATATCAGATACACAATTCCATGTTTTGATATACTCTAGTTGATATACTATAATATTTTTTTGGAAGGGGGTGTATAGAGGACATACCCCCTTGCAGGTAAACCCCTATGTCTGAAAAGCTGCCATAGTTTCATGGCACAAAACCCAAACAAAAGAACATAGTCCCCCTTTTGGATAGTCCACCCCCTTGTTTTTGACAATATAATCAAGTGTACAGTGAATAAAACAAATCTGCATCTAAAGGTACTGAATAAAAATACAAGCACATTTTTTTTAGTTCATATTATTATAGATTTTAAATCGTCCACCCTCTTTAAGGGTCTCACGTCACACAAGCTACATACTCAGCTAACCCCAAGCTACCCTGAGGCATACACTGCTCTCTATAGCCACACACATTACATTAGTCCTATACACACAGAGAAACAGAATAAAACTCCCAGATTTACTACAATACTGGAGAATGTGGAAAGGGGTGAGAAACGAAACAGAACGAAAAACAAACGGATGCATTCAACTCCCACTCGCTGCCCTGCGTTATCCAATATGTGACACTTATGGGCAGCCATGGGTGTCAAAGGTGTCACACAGTAGATTTCAAGCACCACTTAAAGGAGGCACACAGTTGTTAGACCTACAGGAAAAATAGCATCAGATATCCTGATTGAGTCCTGAATAAAGAATCCACCCCTTGCATTCGTCCAGAACAACGGATAAAATACGTTTGAAAAGAAATGATTAAATACACTGCTCACAAATATCATTATGGGATATTTCATTTTAAAATATCCCCTAATTTCTTGTAAGCAGTATATAAAAGGGTAATTAAATATAGAAATGCTTTTTCGTTAATAGGTTTTATATCACACTGACAGCTCTGTGGTGGCGCCAGCAGTCAAAGCTACGATGCAAATATGACTAAATAACATGCAGGAATAACACTAAATCAGATCGGGATATTCGGGCGTTCTAGTTAGTTTGAAATCGGATGAACGTGGGCCTAAAACGTCATGATTAAGCATAAAATCAACGGAAAGATTGACGGATAATGACATAATTCAGCACCAAAACAACTCAGGACACCCATCACTCAAACACCGGACTCGAAGTAGCTGTGCCTTGTATATACACACGAATGCAAATAAATTAAAACATTTCGAATATTATCCATGCACGAAGGATCACACCATCATTCATCGACATTTGAAACCAAAAATAATAAACACCCGGTTTAAAACCTTGGTTCTCTGTCAAATGTAAGACAGTGCAAACGAGTTACAAATAGTTATACATGTTCGTAGACGTTCAGCACCATAGTTAAATCTAATCAGCATCGACGATACATACGGAAGCCAGAGCACAACGTGGAGGATCCTGCGACTATGTAACACTTTGAAATAATGGAAAATATTGCATGACGAGGTATGTGTGTGTGTGTGTGTGTGTGTGTGTTTGTGTGGCCAGAGGTTTGACCTCTGAGCTTGTCAGAGCAGCCGGCTTACAGTGATTCAGAAACACACAAAGCTTCCATCTGGTGCACTCGTACAGGTCTTAGATTGCATCCTGCTGGGCTAAAAAATGTTACGACATCATTACCAGAGGTTTGTGCATAATCTAGAGAGGCTTGCAGTCGTAAGGATGGATTAGAATTGACCAGACGCCTAGCTTCATATCGATCAAATCGGAGCAGGACTTTTTAAAGGCCATAAGTAGAGGACGTCTCTAGAGTTTTGAGCTAAGGTATGAATTTCACGACATTATCCTGTAAACAAACTGGACACCACAGTGTTGGAGGGATGAATAATCGTCCGTAAGATCAGCTTTGGTAACTATTGGTATTTCTTGGTCTATTGGTCGTACAATTCAGATGCACAGGCTTTAAAACTCTTTGTGTATTCAGAAAGGATGTATACGCTGCTCACAAAAGTTATATATTTATATTTCTAGATTTTTGTGAGCGTCCCAATTGCCAGATTTAAGGCAGGCCAAATTATCCAGTTCTCACTGGACATATGATTGAATAATAGAAAGGTATAAATGCCCTTTGGGATTTTAATTCCATCTTTTCGTTGTGCCCCTACCTCTGGATGTCATCACAGTGATGTTTCAAACCAGCCTTTGGGTTTTGAGCCTTCCACCTCAGTGAAGGTAGGTAAGATAAGGGGTCTGAGCCTTTGTAAATAAATACGGCCTCAAACTGGATGTAGTAAAGAATAACAGAAACGTAAAACAAAATACAGAGGCACCTTCAGTGCCGTCTGTGAAGGAGCCAACAAGGGTGGAGGCTGATGTGCAGTCATGATGCATATTGTGTAGTGCTAACTCACACAAAGATGGTTTTATTTTCTTTGTAGTACACACTGCACGGCCGGAAGGAGTACGGAGTGTGTTCCGTCCAATCCTGTTCGTGACGCCAACTTTTGAGTTGCAGCCTCCAACGCTAGATTCCATTATTCTGCACTTTCTGTGATCCACCATAACCCGGTAACCCACTGCAGCTTATTTACTATAAAATACACCAATGGTGACATCTTATACCCCTCTTAGTGGACCTCATTAAATGGTATTTTTAATATATTAGCTCCTAAAGTCATACTATCATTAGACTATGCTGGACTGTGTTATGCTGTTGTAGTGATATGACGTGGTATTATATGTATACTTCTCACAAAAATTGGGGGATGTTTTATTTTGAATTAAAGTCAAATTCAATTACCATAATACTAAGACACGTGGAATTATGTACATATTGTTGTGGATTAGAGTTTTATCATATGAACATCCATGTGATAAATATTATTACTGATCGAGCCATATTTTATTATTTAGTGTTCACTTTTCTGTGAATTTATTACTATGCATTAACAATTTATACGCAACTTAGCAAGCTGGTTATGGGTTAAAGAAACAGGTAAGTGCTGTTTAACGTCCATCTGATCAACATGAATTCACTTTTAACAGCTGAGGTCATAAACTTGACTATAAATAAAGGATCGTGCGGATCCACAAGCAGAGGCAGGTGTTAAAAAAGCAGAAGTCCAGCTCATTTATTGCCTTGATTTTTGATTAGAGACTGTTTTAGCTCGGTTGATGTGTTTAGAGTTTTTTGCACAAGCTCCTCCTGTTATTGTTTGCTGTAAATACGGTTTGTAAGTGTATGGACTTGTCCTATTGTAAGTAGTACTGCTTTGTTTGCCACCCGGCTACCAAAAGTATTAGTCGTTTCCAATCCCTCTTATTTTTTTGTGGTATCTGGACTGGATTTCTTGTGAAAATACCCTGTGAATTTACATTACAGTAGCCTAAAATGCCTGGGCGACTACGATAATGCCATTTTCGGGTTCTCAGAACGTGATGCAGACGCAAAACAGCGCAAACCTGTATTGTCATATGTGTTTGATGTGGCTATGGCCTGTATAAGAAGTCCAGCCTTGCTGGTTTCCCCCTTAAATGGCTTATTTTCTTTATTTATGTCAGCTTGCTTGGTGGGCTACAACACTTACCTATTTAAATCCTTTCTGATAATCGACATCGATTTTATTCTCTCGCTAACCTTCCTCTACTTGCTTTTTCTTTCTCTGTGTTGCAAAAGCTCATCGCTGCTCCCGGTCAGAAGCATGCTGGCACTGCACCTTCCTCCATCGTATTCTTAAATCATGTCTCTACTGTAATTTCTTTAACAACTAAACACTTTTCCAACACAAAAAAAAACAAAAGCAATTAAAGGAAATGAGAAATGTGGCCTCAGACCCCTGCTTCTCTAAATAAACGGCTGCACAGATGCCCCTTATAGATGCTCGTTTTGTGCTCTGCGAGTGAAACCAAGCCAGGCGTAAAGGCTGCTACTTATTTCAGATGAAAGCTAATGCTAACAGGTTGAGAACGGATAAGTTTGAGCACTAAACATCTGCCTTAGTTTAGACAGCAAGGGGCAGATTAAACTTAACGTGAAAACAAAACGCTGGAACACGTAGAGGGACAGGGACAGCGATGGAGGCTGTTGTCGAGGGTGTGATATGGTATGACCAGAGGTTGTCTAGGCGCGCGCGTAGCAATGAATTCGGCGGGAATCAGTGGCAGAGGTTGCGCTGGCACGGTTGGTGCAGGAAGGAGTTGCGCGTATGGGCGATGTGGCGCGGGATCTGCTGCCGCGCTCGGTTCTGGCGCTGCGCGGTACCGCGGGTCATGTGGCGGCGCTCCACGCGGGCTTTGGCCCTCTGAACACATCTCAGCTGAGTCACTTTGGCAAGAGGAACCGCCTGGCACGCTGAACCTCGTGCCAGGCGAGTCACGGGGGTCGCCACCGATTCAGACATCCTGCCGAGAGAGAAACGGACAGTGAATGAGAGGAGACACGATGCAGGTCAATCGTAAAATGGAAACACCTCACTCCTAAAAGAAGAGCGTGCTCGTCTGCTGTTTGAGGACCTATTCCAAATTCACTGGGTCCGAGATACAGGTCATGTGCAGGGATTGACCCAGTCTAGCCTCATCTTAGTCATCTCACTCTAGCTGGTTAAGGTACTGGACTCTGGGCCTGATGGTCCAGGGTTCAAATCCCACCTCTGCCAAGCTGCCACTGTTGGGTCCAAGGCCCTTAACCCAGCATTGCTTGAACTGTAAGACTTTATCAGTTGTAAGTCGCTCTGGATAAGGGCGTCTGCTAACTGCTGACCTCCCCCATCAAGCGGACATCTTCGCGGCATTGGACACGAGCGTAAATGTGTACGGAGAAACGGAGAATGCTCGCTGCATCCGTCCCTCACTCTTTGCCAGTGCCTTGATCATTTAGAGGGACAAGAGCTCAATTTTGGTCTAATCTTCCCACCACAGCAAATCGGGGCTGTACAAAAAATAACCTTTGATATACTGGTATGCACCGACTAATGTCCGTTTGCTTTAAAGGCCGAGGGTCTTTTATATAAAAATCATATCAGGAGATCAAAATCTGTCTTATGTATGTTCCATCAATGAGTCTCCTTGTGTTTAAGGTGGTAGTAACTTCGGGCTCCTGCAGGCGGCGTTGCACGAGGACAGTCAGGCTATAAATACCTGCAGAGTATGCGACGAGATTTATATATTGAGAAGAGGTGGTACAGTGCAGCGAATGGAAAATGGGTCACAAAGGCCATCCATTTTCCGTCCCTGTCCATCAGTTTCGTCTTCTGGTTACAATTCGCCCTGGTGCTCATACGACCCTTATGACCGTTCACCGCTTCGATCATTTGAACATTTTCCACACTTCGAACGGGACATTCGCTACACTGCCATCTACAGAAGCCTGACGGAATGACCACCTTAAAATGCTAATTTTATTAAAAAAAGATATACAAAGATAATACTTACTATATTGTACAGTACAGACACTAATCTTGTTCTATCCAGTCAAGATTTGACTCAGTTTGCTCGCTTTACAGTTTGTACAATGAAAGCATTGATGAGTAACGTCTGCCCGGCCCAGTCGGTGTGAACATGTAAGAAGATTCACCTCACGCTGTCGGCCATGTTGACTGTACTCGGCTCCAGGTTGGATGAAGAGACGTAGACGGACATGCTGGGGTGCTCGATGAGCAGGTCCTCCATGGGGCTGGCCTCGGTCGGCGCTCCCTCTGCAGTGAAACAGGGTGGAGGAGTGATGAACCAGCTCTCATCCAACCCACCGCTGCACTCGGGGGCGGGGCCACGCGGGCAGGGGGCGGGGTCATTCGCTCCTACCGACCCAAGCGGGGAGGAGGACTCGAGGGAAAGTCGGGAGCGGAGGGAACGAGAGGAGGGGGCAAAGGCTGCCTGCGATCGAACCGATCTAGTCCTGTGGCGTTTGCGTGAGGAAGGGGCGGAGTCGCTGGTTTGAGAACTGGCTGTATTGCTTTTGGACTCCGCCCTCTGACACTCGCTATGGGGAAGGCACTGCGCTATCGATGGCACCTCTGCCCCGTCCTCGCCCAACATGACACAGTCACCGTCACCTGAGGGGTGGCAGGTGGTGGTGCAGGGGTAGAATGTGGACAGAAATTAAAGGGTTGAAAGAATTACATTTTTATAAAAAAGCCATGCAGGTATTAATATGAGGGGGCAGGAGGAGGTAACAAAAAAAAAAAGAAAAACAAAAACACAGGACATAAGAGATTGCAATAATATTATTAGTATTATCACACAGTACGTATCCCAACCCTGATCAAATATAACCCCAACCCCAAATAAACACCTTTTACTACAGGTGGGGCAGTTGTGTACACTAAATGAGTAAGAAATTTGGAACGTGTATTATTTTTTATTTTACACCTTAGGTGTACTGGAACCCCTGGTAAGATGGTGCCAGGGACCCATGGATCCAGACCTTCTAAACTCAGGAACCACTTCAGGAACCACTCCAAACTTTCGGTGACGAGAACCAGTGCTGATTTACCCTGGTCCATAACCAGCCTCTGGAGGGGCCAGGTAGCTGCTTTCGCACCGAGCAGTTCTAGGGACTAATTTGGAGGACTACGCCCTGTGGAGCTCTCAAAACTGTTGGAGAGATTGCACCCTTTGACCCACTGGAACCAAAGATGATTGTAGTTATCAGAACTGTGTATAGGGACATGTTTGCTCCTACTTTAAAGCTTGGTATTTTCTCAGAACCTAGGAACCCTCTGTAAAGTCCAGGCAGTACTGAGCAGAGATGTATAGTAACGAAATAGAACTGCTTAAGTACTAAAATACAGTATTTTAACTGTATTGAAGTATTAGTTTTTTCTCCTATTTCTACTTTTACTTCACTACATATTTTTAATAAATTTAATACTTTTACGCCAATACATTTTTCATGTGCTGAATCGTTACTTGGTACTCTTAAAAAAACCTTATGAATCAAACCAAACTCACAGTATAAATGCCAGAGCAGTAGATGACCCTATCATCGGGTTTGATAAAGCTGGCTTATGATTGGACGATTCGAGCTAACAAGACCGCATGTTCACCGCACCTTAGCCCTATTTTTATTTTTTATTTTTTGCTGTCGAGATGGAAGAAGACGATCCAGGAACACCACCATCAAGACCAAATTCTTGGACATTAAATGCTAATGGAGACGGTGATGAAAGCGACCACCCCTGGCCCTATTACTGTCCATGTTTTTGTTTGTCAGAACAAAAGACAATTCCTATAGAATTAAGTGCTTACCCTGCCTCCTGAAAGTTTGCAAAATAATGGACTTCACAAATTCACAGCCAAATTGGAAAAAGCATATTAAGGTAAGCTAACTATAGCTAACTTAATAACCTAGCCAACCTGTTATAACTAATGCTAGATTAATTTAACTGATACTTTTTGATTACTTTCTTTCATATAACAATACTTTTACTTTTAGTACTAGAGTAGTAATTTTTACAATAATTCTACTTGCAATACTTAAGTACAAAACGTTTTG
>JAUZSV010397582.1:0-11120 GCA_034780495.1 Parotocinclus cesarpintoi | reverse complement strand
ACAGGAGGGTACCCCCAACCCCCAACCCCCACCCCCGTGAGCCCATTGGCCGTGACGGGGTTTAATTCGATACGGTGGGAAAGCGCCGGGCCAACGGGACAAGAGGTCACATCACCGCCTCGTCTCGTCTCGTCTCGTCTCAAACGCCAAAGGTCTGCCGTCCACCGGCTCGGGTTTCTCTGTCCGTCTAGTTTTAGATAAATGGTGGAGCGCCTCTTTTGATCCTAAATATTGGTATCGTTTATAAAGGGTCAAAACAAAGGTTAAGAACTAAATATGAAAGATAAGTATTGGTTTAGGAACCATCCTGGCCTAGTTGAGCTACTGACGTGGTTTGAAGTTTGTTTGGTGTATAAATGGCGCCCTCTGCTGTAGAAATATGGAACTGTTCATACAAGCTTAATGCGCGGGAGTTCTTTAAAGAGCTGCAAAATTTATAAACGAAAAAGTTAAAAGTTGCTTATTGATTTAACATGTTTTTTTCTTGCCACTGTCACCCAGGTTTGCTTTATTAGGGCTTGGGGCTTTGATGATATAGTAGAATAAAATAGAATTCTAAAGCTGCTATTTTATAGAGATCTGTCTGACACGGCTCGCTTAAAGTTAAATAAGAAAAGCAAAATTGGCAACAGAGACCAGTGGAAGATAAAAATGTAAGGAAATTAGTTTCCATTTTGAGGCCACAAGTTCATAGAGGCCACCGCTTTTATTTTGAAGCCAAAAATTACTAGTTTGAAGCCACAACTTTTATTTTGAAGTCAAAAATTACTAGTTTGAAGCCACCGCTTTAATTTTGAAGCCACCGCTTTAATTTTGAATCCATCGCTTTTATTTTGAAGCCACTGCTTTTATTTTGAAGCCACAAATTATTAGTTTGTAGCCACCACTTTTATTTTGAAGCCACAAATTAGTAGTTTGTAGCCATCGCTTTTAGTTTAAAGCCATAAATTATTAGTTTGAAGCCATCGCTTTTATTTTGAAGCCACAGCTTTTATTTTGAAGCCATAAATTATTAGTTTGAAGCCATTGCTTTTATTTTGAAACCATAAATTATTAGTTTGAAGCCATCGCTTTTATTTTGAAGCCACAAATTAGTCGTTTGTTGCCATCGCTTTTATTTTGAAGCCACAGCTTTTATTTTGAAGCCACAAATTATTAGTTTGAAGCCACCGCTTTTATTTGAGTTTGAGTTATTTGAGATGATAAGTTTGTATCCTGAGACAGATTAATTATTTCGGTTTTATTTCATAACAAACTGAATCCAGCACTTCCGCATCTCCATCCATTACTCTGTAATCGACTCACACAGAGGATAATCAGACTCAAGCAGCAGCACACAGATTATTCCGTTTATTTGTTTTATATATATATAAAAAAAACAATCGATTTGACTAATTAATGAGCGTCAGGTTTATTTTAAAACATACCAGAAACGCACAATTAAGCAAATATAAAGCTGTAGGTCGAAAGTTTTGGCAGCTCTGTTTAACTGAACTGAAGATTAGCCGAAAGCTAGCATAGATTCTGACTGTCACTGCTTTCCGTGTTTAAAATCGACATTAATATGTTCATATCAATCAATTTCAATTGTTTAAAAAGTCATGGGTGACAAAACGTAAGGGCACGTGTAAATAGTGTTGGATTTTTCATTATGATCAGAAGAATTTGAGGTTCAGGAATCCGATTTTAGAGAGAAATAAATCTTACAGTAAGAATAGAGATCGGAACTAAAGGACCACACCCTTTTCTCTCCTATTTACCCCCGGGGTGAGGGGTATAGAGTGAGGGCAGGGGGTCACACCGGAAAAAAAACAGTCATTACTAAATTACTGACAAAACATTAAATAAAAGGAAGAAACAAGGGCTTTCTAAAAGTTTGTTAATGTTATGATAGTATTTTTCATGTAGTTAGCAACACATGGCTTCTTAACCCTCATTTGGCCAGTTGAATCGAGGCTAAAAATGGAAGAAGCCAAAGAAACGTACTTCCAACAAATTCCTGAGACGTTACCGACATTCCTGGATGTAACTGTGAGAAGAAACGTCGAGAGAAAGAAGTTAAAAAAAAAAAAGCTCAAGATGCAAAATGCAGAAGATATTGGTTCATGGTTTCTCTAAAAGAAACACAAAACTGAATGTCTATAAGATTTGGATAGAACATTCAAGAATTTTTTGTTGAATTAGTTTACCAAAATAACCAAAGCCCATCTGTAAATCAGAAGGATTCATAATATTCTCCCAAACTATTTGAGGTTCTTTTTTTTATCATCAACCTTTAAAAACATGGACTTAATGTGACTCTGTCCACATTAAGATCTTCCTCAGATCTGTCCAAAGTACATTAAAGGCCAAGCAAAAAAATATTTGTTGCATCTGGAACTGGAATTGAGATTTGAGGAACTTGTGAGGAACTTGTGGAGAACCTAAAGGAACCAGAGCAGTTTTCTAATGAAGAACAACACAAACCAATGATAAAGATGTTTATGATCTGATCCAGAGTTACTGATAGTAAAGCAAGTGGAATATTAATACAATCATGACATCATCACATGGGTGTTCTTCATGATGATGGGGATTATGGAAACATGGAGAACCTTCACTTTCTCTTCTTTTGATCTTCAGAGAAAACCTGAACATGAGGTCGTAACCCATCAGTATGTCTTCTTCACAATATAGTCAGTTCTCATGGACATCAAGACCCGATCGATACCCTCAGCACAGCGAGCGTCAAACCAATCTCTGCAGCCACAAAGACTCTTCTGTGATTGGTGGAAAGCTTCTTAGTATTAATCAGTACTAAGGGCATTAAAGGTAGGATTGTGTTTATTTGATTTGATCTTGATGAAGTTTGATGATGTTACTGATGTTTTGAGCTTCTGTGTTTGATAGCTGAAGCTTCCCAAACCTCTGATGAAGAAGAGAAGAAGAATTTCTTTCAGCCAGAGCCTGAACAAGCTGAAGCTCCTCTTGAACCTCCTCAAATAATTCATAAGCAGGTCAGGAACTGAAACTAATCTCTGATCAAATCAATAAAACATTAGTAAAGTAAAAAAGTCAAATAAAATTTATGTCTTGGTTACAAATTTGTTAAAAATCAACTATTTAATATATTAGTGTATGTATTTAAAGGATTTAATTATTTATTTGTGCTACTTTTGACTAATTGCAATGTAAACTTGATTTAACTGGGTTTTATTTCTCGTGTTATATTAAGTGGGATATTTTTAACTTCAGTGTACAAACTGTCTTCATTATTTTGGCCTCTTTTCATGTTCATCAATTAAAATAATTAATACATCTCTATTGATTTAAGTGTTTTTTGGTGTTATTTTTAGAAGTTTGGATGCAGGAAGCTGGAGAGAGCTGATATCCTGTGAGAGTTCACTCACAAGTGACATGTTTTATAAAGGAAATAAAACACAAAGACACAGACAAAAGTTTTGAACAAATGTAAGTGAAAAGATTTTATTTATCCATTCATTTCCTTTGATTAGACACAAACTCTTTCAAATAATTCCTTATTCATATAAAACTTTAATTCTTTATGTATGTTTTTTTGCCTTCTATGCTTGTTAAATCCCTAATAAGTAAGAATTTTTAATGCATGTCATTAAAAGTGTAATAAGTTCTGTAATAAGCACAGGATTAGTGTTAGTAAACAAACCCTAAATCTAAAACTGCTCATAAAGAAATAAGATTAGTAACCCTGATAATGAGGACCCCCAGATAAACACACCATTAATTACGTAACTAATGAACCAACTGATTTCCCCAAAACCGAATGGATTTAAATCATAATGAAACAGAAATCTGAAGATAAATGAAGTGGTGTTGTTGGTTAGTAGGAGCTGTGTGTGCTGGACGAGAAGCTGTACGTGACGGTGGAGGAATAATCCACGCTTCCTCTACGTGATCCATTCCTGGAGCTGCTGCGGGATCCGGCCCGAGATCCGGTGCGGGAGTTTGCTCCAGAGGAGACGTTGTAGGGGCTGCTGATTCCCTTCGTGGACATGGACGTTGCCTGGAGCATCTTCATCCCGTTGGTCTCCTCCACCATGCAGTTGTCCATGGCGTCTTTGTAGGAGATCTTCAGCTTGGTTTTGGGGCAGGTCAGGCTCTTGCCGTAGTTCCGGGTGTCCTGCAGCTTCTGAGCTCCTTTACCGTCCAGCCATCCTCTTCGAATCGCTTCCTCGATGGTGACTTTTTGGAGGGAGTCTGGTTCCATCAGTCCTCCAGTCAGGTACTGGAACTCCAGGAACCTCTGCCCAGCCTCATACGGGAGCCATTTCTCCTTCATGGCCTCTGCGGCTGACATTTTGCGCTTGACCTTCACGTCCTCGAAACCATTAAAAGCCTTCTGGGCCGGTTTGAGCTTGGTGGCCATGTCCTCGTCTATGATGCCCTGATGTACAGCGTCTTGCAGCGAGAGCCTCTTCCCAGTGGAAGGATTTATGATCCCTCCAGTGCAGGCCTGGGCCTCCAGGAGGCGCTGAGCAGTGATCGTGTCCACTATTCCACGCCGGTGAGCTTCGGTGATTGTGATCTTCTCCAAAGTTTCCGTGTCAAAAATGGCAGCCACTGGGCTCATGTCATCCAGGATGTCAGAAGGAGGCGAGAGCGTGATGGAAACGCTAGCAAAGCGCTTGCGGACCGTCGGGGAGGACGGGGTGACCTCGGTGGGGCTGCTGCAGGTAGCCATGTCTTCTGCAATGCTGGTGCAGATGGACAGCTCAGAGCTGATGGCTTTGCTGGTAATGAGGTTGGCGAACTCGGTGAGGGTCAGGGAGCCTGAGCGGTACTGATCTACGGTACTTTTAGGAATGACACCCTTGTCCAGGGCGTCCTGAACGTCGTACTGGTTGCCTGTCTTACGGTCCACAATCACCAGTCGGGTCTTGCCGTTTGAATCGGTGACGGTGATCTCCTCCCACTCACACTCTTGCTCAGAAAGATTCAGAAAAGTGTCGTAGTCGATCAGTTCCTTGTGATACGCCTCACGTACAGACATCTCCTTGCCCGTGTCGGGATCTACGATCACCACTCTCCTCTTACGAAGGGTGTTTTTCTGACTCGGCTGCTGCGTCGGCTTGCTTTTGTCCTTCAGAGGTAGAAGGGTAAGCCCTGTGCGGGGGTCTTTAATGCATCTCTTCTGCAGCTGAAGGTACGTCAGGTTCTCATGAGTGTTGGGGTCGAAGAAACCCTTGGTGTCGTCCCCTTCGTACGTCAAAATGTCGTTCATCTCATGGCCGAAGTAGCCTCTCCTGTAAGCCGTGTCCACATCAATGCGATGGCTCTCTTTAGGATCGATGATGCCTCCGCTGGCGATCTGAGCCTCCAGCAGTCGGATGCCGTGCCCCCTTTCTATTATTTCTTTCTCGATGGCTTGGAAGAGTGAAATGAGCTGCCCTGTGCTGGGGTCACGGTAGCCAGTCACAGCTTTCTCTGCAGAAAGTAGCTTGCCTTTGAATTCCTTACCCACGAGGCCTCTCTTCCATGCATCCTCTACCGTCATGTAGGCGTTATTGATTGGATCAATCATGAACCCAGAAGCAGCCTGGGCTTCCAGAAGCTCCAGGGTTGTACCTCTACGGAGAAGCCCCTCTTTCATGGCCTGGTAGAATGGTATGACCCTCTCTTGGGCCTCATCGTAAACGCCAGCGATGCAGTTGGACCCGGCCAAGTACGGCTTCAGCCTAGTCTCAATGTATTGAAGTGAAAGTACACCTCGACTGACTTTATCCACGTCTGACTGATCAATCAGCCTGGACTCGACGAGCTCGTCGAGGGTGACCATTCAACGGATGCCCGGGATGGACTTTGACGTGGACCTTTTTTCGTTTGCACTTAGCAGTAAGTAGCCAGACGTTGGATCGGCGGTACACGTCCTCCTCAGATCGCTGTAGCTCATCTTGTCTCCGGTTGCTGGTTCAATATAGCAGTTTGGCTTTTTGTTCAGAGCACGGTAAAGCTCCTCGTCGATCAAACCGCGATCTAAGGCGACGTCTTTGGGTAAGAAGATGCTTAGCACAGGGTCGATGATGCCTCCCACTGCTTCCTGAGCCTGCAGTAGTCGTAAAGCTGTCTCCTTGCTCACCTGCCCTATCTTGTACGCCTGACCAATGGACAGAGTTTTACCTGTTAATGAATCCCTGAACCCTGTGCAGGCTGCCTCGGCTTTAATCAGGGCCTCCCTGTCGCCCGTATCGACGAGCCCTCTCGAGCAGGCTGTATCCACCGGCATCTTCTCATTAAATTTCGGATCAATGATGTGACCGGTGGCAGCCTGAGCTTCCAGCAGCATGATGGCACTCTCCGGGCTCAGCAGGTTCTTACTCTTAGCTTCTGCGATCGGCATTTTGTTCTGGCCCTGCACCACGCCGGCGATAACCCCGGAACCCTTCAGGATGGCCTGAATGTCCATGGTGACTTCCGTCACTGACTTCTGTCCCCTCAGCAGCTTGTCAAGAGAGGATTTATCGATCATACCGCAGTCACAGAGTTGGTGGGCGGTCACCTTTCGACGAATGCCATCAAACACGAGCTTCGAGGGATCGACTGTGTGAACGTTCTCGTCGGTCTGCGTTTGTCTGGAGAAGGCACTTGGCCGTTGTTGTAATTTCCGCAGCTCTATTTCCAGAGCCTCTCTCCGGCGGGTCAGCTCAGTCACCTCGGTCTCCGAACGCTGTAGGCGAGTCCGGTACTTGTCCTCCACACTTCTCAGCTCAGCGGTCAGTTTGGCGATCTCACTGCGGAGTGAAGCCCTCTCCCTCTCCGTCAGGTCTTTTTCTGACTGGCACTGTCTGACCTGACCTTCCTTTATTTCAGACTGGGTCTTCCAGTAGTTAAAGTCCTTGCGGATCTTGTCGTTTTCCTCCTGGAGGCGCTGTTTATGACGCAGCTCTGATTCCAAGCTTAATTTGATGCGACTCAGCTCTTCCTCGTATCTCTGCTGTTTCCCTTTGTCCATCTCCAGCAGCTTGAGCTTGGACAGAAGATTGTCCCTCTCTTGCAGGATCACTTTGTATTGAGTTTGAGACTCGTGGATCATAAGAGAACTCTGAGAAGAAAAAAAAAACAGAAACAAGAGACAGACATATTAAGACTCGTCATACAAAGTTTCGATTGACAAAAAAAAAAATAAAGAACCAGAATCAGACAGAATCATCAGGCATGAAGCGTTAAGCAAGAAGCAAAGACCAGGAGCAAAGCAGAAAATCTGTTAGATTGGCTTGAAGTTAATTTATCTACAAACAATACCTCCGTATACTGCTTTTGGATTTTGGCTATTTCCGCCTTTAAACTTTCTCTCTCTTTTGTCAGCTCAGTAATGTGTGCTTGGAGGTCCAGGCCTCTCTTATTGGAGCTCTGGAGTTGGAGCTGGATGGATGACAGCTGGACTCTAAGGTTGCTCTCGTTGCTGCTATTGCTCTTCAGATCATCTCGTTCCTGGCGTACCCCCCTCAGCTCCTCCTCTAGTCTAAGTCGTTCCTTGGTGAGGTTCTGGGTGAGGGTCTGGAGCTTCTCGATCTCACTGGTGTACTCGTTTAGCGCTCTGCTCTTCTCCTCGATGGTTTTGTACAGGCTCTCGTTGCGTAGGTTGACCTCCCGAACCCGAGACTGTTCTTGCGTCAGTTGCTGCTGCAAGGCTTTGAGCTCGGCTGTTAACCTGGCCACATTCTCACTGAGGACATTTCTCTCTCTCAGGCTTGTGTCTAGCTCCTCCTGGAGCCGTCGCAGATCCTGTTCGTACCTTCGGCTGGAGGTGGTCTCTTCTTCCTTATGGATGCGGAGGGTGTTAATGGTGGTGGTGTGCTCTCTGCACAGCTTATTCACCCTTTCCAGCTCAGTCTCGATCCTCTTTCTCCTTGTGTGTTCGTCTTGGATGGATTTTTTCTCCTTCTCCAGCTCAGCGCTCAGGTTATTGATTATGATCTGCAGGTCGTTGATGCGGACCTGTAGCCTGGAAGCATCCTGTTCCGCTTTGACCCTTTCTGCAGCTTGCTTTTCTAGCTGAACACGAACGATGCTGATCTCCTGCTCAGAGGTTTTCATTTTGTTGATCATTTCCACGGAGGAGCTGTGCTTGGCACGCAGTTCAGCCTCAGTCTGTCGGAGCTTTTGGTTTTCCAGCTCCAGAGCTTTCCTCCTACGGCTCTCGTCCTCCAGGTTTTGCGTTAGCAGGGCAATCTGCCGGAGCTTGTCCCTCGTTTCGCTGGTGGCCTGTGCAAGTTCATCCTTATACCTCGATTCGAGCTCAGTTTGCTGTCGAGTGATGGTCTGCACATGAATCTCCAGTTCCTTTCTCCTCCTGGACTCGTCTGTTCCTACGGACCTCTGCTGCTGCACTTCCTGCTCAGCCCTCTTCTTGGCATCTTCTATTTGACTAATGGACAAGCGCATCCTCATGAACTCCTCGTCCATATCCCTTTTCTCAGCCAAGAGCTTTTCCAGTCTTATCTTCAGCTCAGCGGTGTCCTCCTCCTTCTGCTGTGCCACCTTCATCACGCTGGTCTTGGTGATGTGGATCTCGGACTCGTGTGTTTGTTTGAGAGTACTGATCTCCTGGCTGAATTTGTTTCTTACCTTAGACGTCTCAGATTCTGCTGCTTGGCGCCGGCTGGCCTCGTCCTCCAGCTGCATCTTCAGCCTCTCAATCTCCCGCTCCTTGTCCTTGTTGGCCTTCTCAAAGTTTATCTTGGACCAGTTGAGCTCGTCCAGTTCCTTCTGTCTCTTGCGTATGACGGTCTCGAACTCCTGTTGCTGGCTGGTGTAACGTTCCTCGGCCAGCATCCTCTTACGTTTCTCCTCGTCGATTTTTATCGTGAGGCGCGCCACTTGATCCTGAAGGTTTTGTAGTTCACTCTGGGTGGCGTCCAGGTTTACCCTGGTGCTTTGATACCTCTTGGCCTCAGAACACTTTGCCTCCTCCAGTGAATAAAGCTGGTCTTTAGACTGGGAAAGCTCCAGCTTGAAACGGATCATGTCCTCTTCCAGGGACTTGTTCTTATGGGACTGGTCCTTGAGCTCGCCCTTTAGGCGTCTCAGCTCCTCCTCCAGAAGGTCGATTTTAGTGTTACGTATCTGAACAAAAACAGAGCACATCAGCTACTGATCAGGAGGAGCTCTATTCAAAATAGATTTGTTCTACCAGCACTGTAGCGCTCACCTTTAGCTCCTCCATGCTCTTTAGCATCTCACTCAGGAACTTGTAGTAATCGCTCGATTGTGTTAGCAGCTCTACATAGCGAGTTTCAACCTCTGCTGCCTGACGAGAGGGACAAAAACCAAACTCAGTCTCTCCACTACGGCATTTTGTACGTGATATGATGATAGCATGATAAACGTGGCAGAGTTAGCATGTTTTGTACCTCCTTATTGAGCACGTTAGCGGGAGACTGTAGCATGGTCCTCTTAATGGGAATGTTGAGTAGCGTCTCTAATCCGGCGCTGTATGATGCTAGCTGCAGCTCGTAGTCCTGAAGCACAGAGATACTAAACGTTTACAGAACGATGCTACACAACTCACCCAAAGCCCCGGGAGAGCTAGCGTCTTTCTGTACCTTTATGGAGGCGGCACACGTGCTGGCGTCTTTATGGACTTCCTCCACTCTGTCCTTCTTCCTCACAATCTCAGTGTTCAGCACCTGGTACAGAGAGGGTGGTCATGTGATCGTCTGGCCACGGATTGTCGTACGGCGGCACTAAAGCACTTAGCCTTTGGCTGCGGTAACGTCGGCGTGTCTGACCTTTTGCTGGTTGATTTGGTCGGTGAGCTCCTGCACAGAGTTCAGCTTGTATTTCTGGAGTTTCTCCAGGCGGTGGCGCGTTTCCTCAATCCACTGGTTGATCTGGGTGCTGTTCTGCTTGTACTGGCCCAGCAGCTTCTCCTGCTTCCCCAGCTCACCCATCCTGCACCACAATCACACCAGAGACACCGTCACACCCACGCAACCGACCGTCCCCCTGGATCCGTAACGATGGTGGTTTATTAACAGCGAGGAGCCGCTGTGGTTATACCGGTTCTCGATCTCTGTCATGATGCGACTCCAACGTTTGTTCATCTGTTCCACCAGGTCGGAGAATTTCTCGATGTCCACATCACACCGGTGAAAGCTCTGGTCGATCTGTTTATTCCAGTGTTTGGTTTCGTTGAGGGCCTCGTCCATCTTATTGAGCACCTCCCTCTTCTGAGTCAGATCCGCCTTCATGTTCTGAGGGGTAAAAGCACAGGGGTGAGACGCCGCACCAGGAGCTAACCTTCATCCCCCAGGTCGTTATCAGTCATGGCGTCACCGATACCTTAAGCGTCCTGCTGTAGTCCTGCAGCTCGGCCGGCTCCAGAGAGCTCGTCTCCTTCTCCGTCAGTCGAACTTCATGAACTTTTATGACATCTTCAGCTTGCATGAGATTCTGGAGGAGGGTCCTGAGAGCAGCAAGTCTGTAACACAATGCACACAACTCGAATGTTACACAACAACCAGAGAGAAGGACCAGGGCAGGATGAAGGATGAGACAGCATGATGCGAGGACCTCTGCAGGTAAGAGCTGGAGTAGCTCTGTAAGCTGGTCAGTTTCTGGTTGATGTGGTGCAGCTCCATTTTCAGAAATTTGGCCTGCTCTGGATTGGCACTCGCTTCCTGTTTCATCACCGTTTCCCTTAGTTGCAGGTATTCGTCACGGATCGAGTCCAGGTCACGGTGAACACCCTAACACACACACACACACACACAGTCGATTCCGGTTAATTGGACCACCGGTTAATGGGACCAGTCGCTTATTTGGACCAAATCCTAAAGTACCGAATCAAATTCTATTAAATACATGTAATTTTATTCACTTATTTGGACCAAAATTCCACTTAATCGGTCCGCTTTTAGGGCATTGGGATGCTTATCTGCCTTCAGTTGAGCATACACAGCGAATAAGAAATATTTAGTATCCGTGGTTACCAACAAACTCTTCGTCTCTGGCATCACTACAACGCTCCCGAGTTTCTCCCCAGCCCTCTACTGCCACCTACAGGCCTTTGCCTAACATTTCCAGTTACTACAAAAAAAGAAGCCACAAGTCGCCACTTAGCCACTGCAAAAGCGCGTCAGATCACACTGGATAAGTTCTTC
>JAUZSV010397472.1:0-11120 GCA_034780495.1 Parotocinclus cesarpintoi | reverse complement strand
CAACGCGACAAATTCAACCAGTTTCTCAGTTATTGCTTTCGCTTTGACACTGTCAGGTGGGTATTTGTCACGTCTGTTCAACGCATGCTCGTCAATAAGAGTGGGATAATAATAAAGAGAATAATCCCTCATGAATAAAGAGAGGGATGCATTATGCATGCTTTTTGGGCAAATTAACACACACACACACGCACACACACACACACACAAGGATGGAAAACTGGCTACTGTTCAAGGAAGTCCAAGCAAAGTATTTTTAGTAAATGTTTATATAGAAAATACAGGGTGAGTCAAAAGTCATAGGACATGTTGTGGACTTTTTGCAAAGGTTTTTTCCAAAACGATTGTTGAGGTTTATTTATCGGTGTTGGTCTTCAGACGACCACTAGGTGGTTTAATATCTACAGTCCCAGTTTCTCTGAATTTAGCTATACAACAGTTTTGAAAATTCAGAAAGTTCTTTCTGGGTGTCTGTTGTTGAAGTCTGTGGCTATAATACAGCAGCTTTGTGCCCCAGAAATCAGAATAGTCAATTTCATCTTCACCTTGCTCTTGATCCAATATGGCAGCTTTCAAGATGGCGGCCTTCAAGATGGATGCCACGTTCCGGACATAGCCTCCTCACCCATTACTTGTTGGGTTCAAATATGTCATTTTCCCTTTTGTTTCTAAAATAAAAGGGTGTCCTTTAACTTTTGACTTCCCCTGTATAGTAATAGCATCACACATTCTCCACATGCATTCTCTGTTCATCCACTCACCAGACAAACTCTCTGCAGACGGAGCAGAACGTGGGCTGTTTGAAGAAGGTTGCGAGAAACTCGTGGTTTTTGATGACGTGAACCTTGGCCTGTTTGATGGCTCCTCTTCTTCGGTTCAGAGTTAAAATTGTGTCCTCGTCCTTCTCCCTGGTGGACGCCTTGGGATCTGGAAGACAGTTTGGAATCCATAAGATCTCAGCGCGTCTTTATTATGTGTATTATAAAAAGCGTATATTATATACAGATCGGTGAGGATATTTTGCTGCCATTTTAAATACAGGTGCAAAATGAAAATAATGCATTGATTGTGCATTGTGCTGTCTTATATACACACACTGCAAATACAGTATATACACAGGTATGTGCTGCAGAATGTCCACTCGCATATACAGAGGCTGGACAATGAAACTGAAACAAAGGTTTGGCTATAGCAGTCCGGCTATATATATATATTGACCCTGAGGATCCTGACGGACAGTTCTGGTGGAAACAGGAGAGTTGAGGTGCACATTTAATTTTGCCGTAATTTGGGCAGCCATGGTTTTAGGTTTTTTGGATACAATCCAGGGTAGCACCCGGACATCCCTTTCAGACAGCTTCCTCTTCGTCCACAGTTAATTCTGTTGGATATGGTTCGTCCTTCTTGGTGGTATGCTGACGTTACCCTGAATACCGTGGCTCTTGATACATCACAAACTTCCCACACTAAAATAACAGGTGTTTTAGTTTCATTGTCTAACCCCTGTATGTAAGGGACTCTGAAAAAAAGCAGCTTCTTTACTTCAGTTACTTATTTAAAATCTATCTGTGTGTGAGTTCATGAGTGGCTGGTGGAATACTGGGCCAGTCCTAGTCTGAAATAACATTGTGTGTGTGTGTGTGTGTTGGTGTGGGAGACTCTGGGCCCCCTCACCTCTCGAGCTGTGAAGGTGTAGAGCACCTTGTCTTTGAGCAGGAACCACAATTTCTTCCACTTCTGCTTGCTCTTCTTCCGCCTCTGCAGACTCCCACTCATAGTGGAGCCTTCTGCACCCACTGACACCTACACACACGTGCACACACAGTGGAATGTGTGAGAAACCCGAGAAAGACACAGAGACAGACAGAGTAAGAGAGATATACACAGCAGTGCCTGAGCCAGAGGTGACATGCTCTTCCTGCTCTTCCACAAGCTGGGAGGCTGCAGACTCTGAAACACAGCAGACAGAGGTCGACTGGTGCGCTGTGTCTGTGGACTTGCACTGCCACTTGGAATAAGAACCTTCCCACCTACGCACACATACACCAAACATTACTTTATGTATTCAAGAAGGGAATTCCAAGTTCATGTCCAAATGTCTCAAATAAGCAGACAGGACTCTGTCAGGGCTTCATCCTGGGTCATGTGAATTACAGTTGTTGTAATAAGACATGAATTACTGCTTTATTAACTGAATATTAGGTCCGTATTGGATTGTGTTTGTGGAGTGCTTGCCTTGTTTCTTGAGCTCAGTGTAGCAGCGGTCACATACTTTAGCCATTCTGTCCTTCAGATACTTTAATGGGTATCTGTTTCTGGAACAGGAACGACACACCACCTGTAGATCGGACACAGAGATTGATGTTTATCCTTGGATCAGAGCCAGGACACTGAACACCTGAACATAAGGCCCCAAGCAATACATCTGTGCTTTTACTACTGGAGTTCTACTGCTGAACCTGATTTGTATCATGGTGAGGTGCGGTTTCAATCGCCGTTAAGTTCAGGTGGATGGTTCCGGTGCCTCCCCAGTGGGTAAACCCAATTTACATGTTTTGTTTTACAATAGTGTATGAAAGTAAGAATCTTTATTCCATGAAAAATCAGTTATTTTTCAAATTGCTTTGCCAGGAAAACCCTGTTACATAACCCAGGAAGCGGGTCAAGGGTGTCAGAGAGTGTGTGCGTACCTTGCCACAGGCATTGCAGTGGTGTCTGCGCAGTGTAAGACTGAAATCTGATGCACAGTTCATGCACATCATGGCGTGAGTGATGGGTACAAGATTGGGCGCTGCTTCTCCCAGAGACATCCACAGCTTCTCTCTTCCCTGGAACAGATATATAGAGAGACAGACAGTGATGTGTAGACCAACTACCCGACACACAGATAGGCAGACAGACAGAGATAAAAAGAGATAAAGAGAGAGAGAGAGAGAAAGAGAGAGCGAGAGACAGAGCGAGAGACAGAGCGAGAGAGCGAGAGACAGAGAAAGAGAGACAGAGCGAGAGACAGAGGGAGAGCGAGAGAGACAGAGAGAGAGCGAGAGACAGAGACAGAGAAAGAGAGAGAAAGAGCGAGAGAGAAAGAGCAAGAGAGAGAGAGCGAGAGAAAGAGAGAGAGAGAAAGAGAGAGAGAGAAAGAGAGAGAGAGAAAGAGAGAGAGAGACAGAGACAGAGCGAGAGACAGAGCGAGAGACAGAGCGAGAGAGAGAGCGAGAGAGAGAGCGAGAGACAGAGCGAGAGAGAGAGCGAGAGACAGAGCGAGAGACTCAACTCAACTCAACTCAACTTTATTTATAAAGCACTTTAAAAACGGCAGCCGAAACAAAGTGCTGTACATAAGATTATAATGAAGAGACGAAGAGTTTCTTCACGGATATTACATACTGTAGACGTTTTTGGTCTAAATAAGCGGAATAACATTACACGTATATAATAGAGTTTGATTCGGTACTTTAGGATTCGGTCCGAATAAGCGGCTGGTCCCATTAACCGGTGGTCCAATGAACGTGAATCGACTGTAATTGGTTTAGTTGGTTCTTACAGTACTAGGGAACAGCTTTGCTGTTATTTGTAAGCCTTTTTCATTTAAGGTATGAAAGTATGTTATATGAAATGCAATAACATTTATTTTCCGTGTTCATTCCGTAAATCTAATCAGGAATTACAATGTAGGCAAGAGCAATGACCAAACGTTTCTCTGACCAGAGTCGATGTCATTTCCCTCTCACTGACCTGAAAAAAGGCCGAATTGCATCCAGAAGTTACCCATTTATCTCTCAAAGAGGCTGTTCATTAATAATAATTCATTAATAAACCCATTTGTATATTACCTGTTGTATCTCATCAATGTCAGAGGAGGCACTTAAGCTGAGTGGTGGCATGACATCTGTGTGAAGATGGGCACTTTTCAGAGACCCACTACATGACATCATTTATCTAGCAGCCAAATTCTGGTATTTCATAACTGGAGGTGAAGATTTTAAACTACAGAGTATGCAACGAATGGTGTTGGATTGAATATCTCATCAGTAAGAACCACAAAGAAACAGCAAGAAAATAGGATCTACATTCCAATTTATGTGAACTTATCTATAAAAGAGTTTTCTTGGCTGCTACCCTTCCAAATAGAGCATTCCTGATTAAGCTCCTTCAGACAGTTGAAGAGTCAACTTGGCATCCATCAATCCAACCAGATGTTGCTACCACTCAAGTAAATTGGAGGTCACACTTTTTTGGTTTTATTCTAATAAAGTTATTCCAATTAATTCAACTATAGTTGGGAGCCTTAAACATAAATAAGTGTTGATAATATAAATGCTGAATGTTTTGTATATATGACAGCAAGTTTCAGTTGAATATGCAGTTCTATGAAGTTAGTGAACACAAAAAAAGGAGTTTTCTGTGCTATTTTCTGTGTTATTTGTGTTGGCTCAAAATGCCTAAGCAGTCCCTGGATTTGTCCATTTCTTCAGGTCAAGTGTCCCAAAGACAAACTAACAAAACTGTTGAATATATTGTTGTGTATTTAATAAGCAGGACAACAAGGAAATGGTAGCAATCCTGAATGCATCACATACACACAAAGAAACGATGATAAGCATTAATGTAACTGTGATTCAGTGCCGTGAAAAAAATATTTACCCTCATGTTGACTTTGTAACCCTATCCAGACTGATGCTCACAAAAATAGGGGATTATTTCATTATGGGATGTTTTGTTTTGTAATGTCCCCTAATGTGTGAGCAGAATATTTTTATTACTATTCCCATCTCCGCTTTTTCAAACTGACTTCAATCCTGGCAGAGGGGACGGCTTGAAATATGTTGGCCCACATTCACATTGCTGACAAGATTCAATTTCAGTTATGTTTAGATTTGTGACGGCGAGCAACAGTCAGACCTGGGTGTGTCTAATCGCATTGAATTCTCAATTAAATTGAATTACTTGATAGATTGAGTAACTTAAGGAGCGATTAGTGTTACACTAGGGCCAGTTGATGACAAATAACCTTCTCCTTTAATAAATCAAGTCATATATTAAACACATTAATGCATTTTAAGGCAGGACAGAAATCACTGACTCTAAAAAAAGACTTTGATCTTACCACAGTTGATCAGAATTTAGTTTCAGCACATTTCTGCTGCGTATCATATCATGAAGTCACTTCTTAGGGTAACGTGAGCAGAAAGGGTAACGGTGGAGCAGAAGAAGAGATTGATTTTGGTGTGAGCAGAATACATATGAAACTATATACGATGCTGACAAATGACCCACAGATATTTTTAAAAATAGAACTGCATATAGGACAGACATGAATGACAGAAAGTCTGGAGGATAACTAAAGGTGATTTCTGCATATAAAATGAAACTGCAGTTAAGAGGATGCAGATTATCATTGAGATAGGAAATAAATTAGGCTAAAAGATGACACGGTAGTTAATGAGCTGTTGTAATAGACTGACTGAAATAGCCCACCGGGACCATACATGTCTGTAACTGAGGGCCACTATCTTCTGTCAGTTGTTTAAAACAAGGACAATTAGCAATTACTGCCTACTGCAACATATTATTTGGGCGATTTGTTTATATACATTTCATTTCATTTTAAAGTATCCCCTAATTATTGTGAGCGGTGTATATATATATATATATATATATATACACACACACACACATATACACACACAATATTTTTATTTATAGATTTTAGGGCTTTATCAGTTTAAGTTTTTGCTTTGGATGACTTCTGTATTAGTTGAGTGAAACCTCAAATCAGGGGAGAAAAGGAGAAAAGGGAGCTTTCACAAAAGCTGAGAGAGAACATTATTTCATCGCACCTTACGGGCCTTGTGTATAAGAAGATTTCACAAAAATATAACATCCCAAGAGACACCAATGGGAGCATTATAAGGAAGTTTCAAACTTATTTAACACCTGCCTGGCCATGGAAGAAAAACCAAAATTTCATCAATGGCACTTAGTAACTAAGAAAAAACCCTGTGTGAGAGCAAGACACCTACAGAATGACATGATGAATCCTGGAACAAGTGCTTCAGTAGCAACTACAAGACGTGCACTGAATAAACAAGGACTTCATGGCCGGACTCCAAGATGCACTTCACTCTTAACCGCTAGGAACATCAAAAGTAGACTAGAATATGCCAGGAGGAATTTGGATAAGGCCAGTTTTGGGAGAAAGTTCTATGGACTGATGAAACCAAACTGGAACTGTTTGGACAAATGGACCAGTGGTTTGTCTTGCGTGTGACCAGAAGAATACCTTTCCCACAGCAGGTGGGTCATGGATGATGTTGGGCTGACATCATGGATTCTCAGAAATACCAGGCCATTTTTAAGAGGAATGTGATGCCATCTGTTGACAAATTAAACCTTGGCAATCACTGTACCTTCCAGTAAGACAATGGTCCCAAGCACACCTCCACATCAACCAAAGCTTGGTTGAGACAAAGATCCTGGAATGTCCTCGAGTGGCCTTGTCAGTCATCAGATCTAAACACGATCTAAACCCAAAACCCTAAAAATATTGGGTGGAATTTAAAGAAGGCAGTTGCAGCTTGGAAGCCATCAAACATTACTGAACTACTAATTACTTTTGCATGTAAAGAATGGGTTAAGATTCCAATTGAGAGGTTTAAGAAGCTTGTTAGTACTTACCAAAAACTTTTGTTGAACGTTATAAAAGCTAAAGGATGCTCCACAAAGTATTAAAGCAGGTTGTTGAATAATAGTGCACATGCACATGTGAACTTTAAAGTATTTTTTCTGTTGTCAAAATAACTTAAATATGTATTAATAAATACTGTTTATCTTTCATCCACATCTCTTTAACGTAACTGGAGGTGAGGGGGCTAAATATTTCTGATTGGAACTGAAAAAAAATAATCAAAACGAAAGTTCTCATGCATATTTAGGGAGACTTTTAATGGGATAGCATCTAGAAGAAACACGTTTTCCAGTCTAGTTTCAGTCATGAGTTTCAGACACATTATTTATTTGGTACGTGCCCCGTACTTTTTACAGGGAAAAATAGGAAGTCCATGTTAGCATGACTCATGAGTTTACAGAAATAAACAGAGTAACATTGAGCTTATTGACTGTTTGATTAGCTGCAACATGAGAAGGACAATCTGTCTTTTGTAAACGCTACAGCTGGTGGGTGTTAGGAACGCAGTCATTAAGATTGTTCCAATATTTCGGCAGGCCAAATGGCAGGCAGACAACTATCAGTGGAATTACTTGTAATTAATTTGCAGTGTCGAACGACATTATAACTGGAGATGACCGATGAGAAAAGATGACTTCACATGCCGAAAGTTTTGGGATCAATAAAGCTATAATAAACAAATGTAGCATAACTGTACAAACCATTAACACACAGAGGAAAAGAAGTCCCACCATCCCAAAACATTTTGAGCTTGGCCCTTGAAGCTTCAGAATATTTTCAGAAAAACAACACCTCAATTTTTTACCCCCTGATATGGTAAACAAACGAATAATCCACATCTACGTAAATCTCTATTTGATGGATGTTGGCTTTGTCACTGCACCACAAATAACACTTATTGATGTTGAGTCTTCTTTATACTGTAAAACCATGTATACCCTCAAAACATGATAAAAAAAAGTAATGTTTTCTTAATATTTGGAAGAAATTAGAAGTCAGAGGAGGTAAGAGCCAGCTAGTGAATACAACAGTTTCTTAGTGACATGGACTCACAACGAAGGTTTGCATCACCAAGGTCTGGTGTTGTGTTTCTGGAACCTTACTGACCAAGATTTAATTGCAGTGGTTTAACTGTCCAGTTTTGAAACACGCCTTCGTTTAATTGTTCCAGTCATACAGTTTTATGTAGAATTTTCCATGGCTAAATTGCAGACAGTTCTGGTATAGAGTCAAGCTTAAGACTTCAGTGTATGATATTTGTTGTGACATCTAAGATGCATGTGTTGTTCATTATTCGGGCGATCAGAGAAGTCAGTAATCCTAAGTACTATTCAAGTGTTGCTGCTTAATTCATGGGAAACACTGTTTTATATTAAGCGTTGCATAAAAGCCACTGCTTTACGAAAGCCCCTTTCCCAAAGGAAAGTTATTTAAACAGCTTTAGGGTATTGGGTTGTTCTGTCAGCTTGACTTCTATCTATATTTGGTCTTGTTCATTTGCGATGGATTAGCAGGCCTGAGTAATCATGTGTAAAGAACAGGCAGTGATCAAAGAATTCGAGACTAGAGTCACTCATGTTTCGATTTAATGCTGCTGTCTTATTCCAGGTAACAAAGAGAGGCATGACTGGATTTAAGGAATTTTAATGAGTTCCATTATTTTAAGTCCAGAAGAACAGTCTCTTATCTTCCCAGCTGTGTGCTGAATACAAAATATGTCACTCTCATTGGATCCAGATCATCCAGTGTTACCTGGATACTAATATGTTTCTTTGAAAAATGTTTTCCTTTAGAGACTCAGTGACTTTAATAGTCGCATTAAATTATTCTTTGACTGCTACAGAATTATGATATAATATAGAAGCTCTGGTGGCTTAGTGCTGGAAATGTCAATGTGTGAAAGCCTGGGTTCAAATCCCAGGTGGGCCTGGAAACGTGGAGGTAGGGTGGTACATTTAACTGAACCCTATGATGGACTGGTGCGCTGTCCTAGAGGCATCTCTGGTTGTTGCCATTTTATTTGTAACAGAAATAACACTAAAATATTACCTAAGGTTGACCAGAGTTAAAGATGTATGAGTCACAGATATCATGTATGCTTTCTTAGCCTGTATAAAGAAACTTTTTTTTACCCCCCTTTTCCCCACAGTTCGGTCTGACCACTTCCCTAGTCTCAAAACATTTCCCTCCCATGTGTATGACCCCTCTGCTATTGTAAAACTTGTGGCCATGTATTTCCACAGCGATACCATATCCAGTTGAAACATTTTCCAGTGCTTCTGATATCCACCAGGGACTGTGGTGCAGTAGCAAGTACAGGATTACTTATCTGGCCTCCTGTCTATCAGGCTGTGCTTGTGCATTTCCAGAGGCACTTCGGTGTACGTGATTGCCACACTTAAAAGTCACGGGCGCAATCATACTAGCACAGAGTTACAGTCACAAAAGCCACTGAAAGCCTTACTGTGCACAAAAACTTGGCATGTTAACCATGTCCTGAGGTGAAATCGATTTCTCTGGGCTCAGAGGCATCTGGTTGGACCATGACATAGCAGAAATGTGTATTGTGGTCTAATAAATCAGTATTCCAGTTCTGCTTTGGAAGTAATGGACGGTCGCTCTTATCTGGGGCTGTAATGAATCACTATATTTGTATATTTCTCTGAGTCCCTGTAATAAAGCCAAATGTAGTTCAGTTATTTGTAAATGTAATTTAAAAATGTGAATCGCAAATTGCAAACCTGGAAATTAATTGGTCCTGTCGTTACATATTAAGACACGCAATTATGGTAAATCAACATTCTGTACAAGATTCGAAAACAGGGTTTGTATAAGGCTTTTAAACCCTCGTTACTTTAACCTGTTATGAACATATTTAATCACTAAGGGACGCACCAATCGTCAATGCACCAAATCGTATTGCTCTCTACATTACGCATATCATGGAGAATGTGATAAAAACCCAACTGTTAAAACAATGTGATCAAAGCCACATGTAATACGAAACAAGCGCCTGGAAACACACAGGTCCGGTCTGGTCTCCTTGTTGTGATTTCTGTTTAATGTTTGAGGAACAGCTCAAGTTTCTTGGCTACGGCAACTTGTACACAGGTGTCTAAGTACACATTTTCCCAATATTTGTGTAGAACGAACATATTATGCAGTTAATGAACACCAAGGACAGGAAGGAAGTTGCACTTGGTAGAATATTGCTCTAGAGGTTACCAGGACCAGGTTTGTTACCAGGTAACCTCTAGAGCCAAATTCCACCAAGTGCAACTTCCTGTCCTTGGTGTTCATTAACTGCATAATATGTTCCTTCTGCTGGCGTACTGTCGACACATCTCCTTGTATTAATGTAAGTTCTAAAGCAAATTATATTCATGTATTAATGAACCAGGCATGGAGCTGTTTGAATGCAGTGCCTGATGAATAAAGGGCATTGTGTGTGGCTTTGATCTGCAGCTCTGTATACAAATAAAATGCATGAACAACCATGAAATTATATACACACTTTTAGTCAAATGTGAAAAGAAACCTCACAGCCTTTGAATGGAACAAGTCTTGATCCCTAAAATTATCAAATTTTTGGGGTGTTTTTGACTATTATTGAGGAAAATGAGTATTAAGTATTAGTATTACGATAGTGAATGAGCTCATATTTTAGCTAAATATCATGGTTATTTGCTGTACTGGACATACAGGTAGTCCCTAGCTAACAAATGTTGCAATTGAGCAAATCATGAATAAAAATCTGATTTGATAACATTACATATCTCACATACTTTATAGAATAATGTAGTGAAAAGCAAAGTCCTCAGATGGCTACCAAGGACCTGAAGGAAACGCTGGTTAGCGTGGAAGTAGTGACTTGCACAGACATGATCTACATGAAAGCATGAGAAGAAGAAACTTGCCTATCACTCGATATCAAGTGCTGTGATCTGGAGAAGAAACAGCAGGAAAATAACAGGAAAATAACACCTAACCAACTATTAATTGTGGTGGTGGGTGTGTTATGATTTTTAGTTGTGTAGCAGCAGTGTGTACTGATGGAAAATTGGATTCTAATAAATATTAACAAAATCTTGAAAGTCAGTGTTTTCCAGAAACAGTGAAGTAACTGAAATCCAGAGGGTCTGGAATTTGCCACAATACAATCATAACAACTCCTCAAATCAACCTTAAATTACTTCAGGAAATAAAAGATGATGTTTTTGTTGTCGGGTTCACAGTACCCAGACGTAAACATGGTTTGAAAGATGTAGGCAGATATGAAGCATGTTAGGGCTTGTGAGGAAAATACCGATTGGCCAGTGTTTCACATAAGACTGTAAAGACCTGAAGTTTAATTTCAGATGTATACTGCTCACAAAAATGAGGGGATACTTTAAACTAAAATATCCCACAATTAAATATCTCCTGATATTTG
>JAUZSV010397372.1:0-11121 GCA_034780495.1 Parotocinclus cesarpintoi | reverse complement strand
CTGGGTTCAAATTTCTTACAACTATATATATATATATATATATATATATATATATATATTTATATTTATATATTTATATATTTATATATTACTGGACACACTTCATGTCAAAGTAAAACTCATTTAAATGAGCTTGAATAGGTTGGTTCATATCAATAAGCAGAAACCGGTTTCACCTTATTAAACCTGAATCACACCTTCGGCACAGACGATGAAGCTTCAGACTCAACAGAACAAACAGCATTTCTAGTCATTGTAGAGTACTGTGAACGGTTATGGTAGAGAGTTAAAACCATTCTGCCATACCCATGTGTAAATGCATAGCAGAAAAGTCCAGAGCATCCATGAAATGTGCACTTTTCAGTCAGGAACGTGCACCGTCCTATGTACCCTAGCTGCTACATAACAAACTATGGTCTTTAAAGGGAAAACAATTGTACATTGTTTGTGTACTAAGTTAAACTTCTGATATGTCAATGTGAATTGTGATAGGTTAGTGGTAACAAAGGACTCTAGGTGGTTTAGAACGCAATATGGAGTTTTGCATTGAAAGCAGGAAAAACATAAAACAATACTAATATCATTAACTCAGCATAATAGGTTATGTATCAGCTGCTGTGGTCTGTGCAGCCACAGTTTCATTTTTATATGCAGTTTAGTATCACGCAAGCACCTTCAAATAATGTGGTTGTAATTTCCTCCTATGGACAGAAGATACTCAAAACTTTTTTAAATTAATGAATTAGTTTAAATAAATCATTAATCATCATCATCATCATCTATGAATTAAAGTGTCAGTATTTCGTTGATCGATTTCTGGAAAAGCACCTTGCAGGTCACATATAATAAAACATCTACAAGCGTGACTCAAAAAAATATATATATATATACGCAATGTGATTGGTTAGTGTCCAAAAACGTGCCCTAGCTAATACAGAGTGCACTAGGTATGGAAGGTAAGGTAAGAAATAGGACGACAGGACATCGATATCTTAATATGTTAATATAATTTGTGTATCAACTGTTCTTAGTGTATTTTTCGATTTACCACCAATTATTAAAAAAATTTAAAAAAAATACTGTGCAAATTCTACTCTACCGTTATAGTCCAGCAATATAAAGGGAACAAGTCGACCGTTGATTAAATACCCTGTTGACATGGCTAACAGTACATTCCTCCCTAAATAGTTACAACTTTAAAAATACAGTATATACATTTATTTAGAACTCGTTCTAACCCGACAAACGTACAGTTTACACAAAAGTTTAAACGAAACACACAAACAAAATGACTAATATGTTGCTTATGTTACGTGCACAGTAAAGGTTAACCTAATGTAAGCTAATGAATGAGTAAAGACTCCGGCCAGTGTTAACAAAAGGGTAAATTAAGTTTAAGACGTGGCGTTAAGGTGTATTTAAAGCGCAGTTTAGAACTGCACTTGAGAGGATTAAACTGTTAAGTCAGTTGTTAAACTCACCATTTGAGTCTTACTGCTGTTGGAATTATCTACCATCCCTGAGCACTCCGGCGTTTCATCCCGTTTCTCCCAGCTTCACTCCTTTAAGCGCTTATCGACAATTACAACGAGCTGGTTACATTCAAGTAATAACGCAAATATGAACAGAAGCCCACCTAAACAAACAACGTGCAATTTCTTAACTTTGCTCAGGCGCCAAAAAGTTTCTAGGCGACGGTGAGTAAATGCAGAGACTCTGTTACGTCGTATCGCCTGTAGCGCTTAGCCCGCGACTCTCTCAGCGTTTCTCTCACCCTCACGTTTCGCACCCCCCGCGCACCCTCCTCTCAAACAATACGTACAAACAAACCCCGCACACCAGCGACAACCATTCTTTCTCCCTCCCCTACCGCCCATTGGCGATAATGACGCGCTCCTAACTACTTCCTTTTATGGAAGAAAGGGCGTGGCTAGAAGTAAGTTCCTGTCTGTTCCGTGTGCTCCATGTGCTCTGTTCCGGGGTGTGATGCTCAAACGTTTTCTACAAAAGAGCAAACCTAACCGTTTCTAAAGCACTTAGTAACATAAATGTATCACAGATCATAATATACCTGCTCATAAAAATCAGTAATGAAATATCCCAGAATTAAATCGTTGAGCAGTGTATATTACAGGTGAATGTAATCCAAGCAGATTCAGGTATTTTGGATATTTTTACAGTTCATAATGTATGTTAGTTAAGCAATGATTTGAAATTATTTTACTCAAAAGAAAATTAGACAGGATACATTTAACAGGCTGTATCTACAGTTGTGTTATTTATCTGACTTGTTGCAAAATGTAAGCGTGTTGTTCATTAGGAATAATTGTGGTCGTAGGGAGAAAATTATTCGTTTGAAATTTTAGATTTTTCTTTTTTCATGCTGGACATCCAGTAAATTATATTATTGCCTTTAAACAAAATGTGTTTGTAGCACAAAAGGTGGATAATACTCGTGACAGCAAGTGTGAGTAACATGTAGGGCGTTTTATTCACCCAATGTGAAACTGGGTTTATTTTAAATGAGATCATTCGTTTTTAAAATATTTCTCAAATTTTAAATACTGTTTTCAACACAGCTGTTCTAATCTGGAATTCAGTTGGGGTTTGGTTACAGTTCCTTTTATTGTTGGTAAAAATGGTCAAAACAGCTTATTTAAATGTCTGAGATTAATCAGTTTAAACGAATAATGAAAGGTCCAGTATTTGTGAAGGGCTCTGGGAAAAACCAAAAAAATACAGGATTTTCTCACAAAAATTCTAAATCGACTTACTGCTTTATCTGAATATTTCCTGTCGCCGGGACAGGTGTTGGGCTATGGCGGACGGAAGTGGAGGTCTCACTTTTGAAAGAAAGAAAAAAGAAAAAAAAAAAAAAAAACTTTTGAAAGGGGATTGACTTTTTTGTCTTCGACAGCTCGGTCCCTGCCCTGGCGAGAAGCGCCTGCTTTTACCAGAGCCCCTCACATTTTAGTATTAATGCTGTTTATTATATATTTTAAATAGTATTTATGTATCTCAGTCAGGTAGAACGAAATGGAATAATCTGCCCATGATTTAAAAAAAAAAGTTACATTGACTGCTTTAATTAAACAATTGCGGTCCGTTTTAACTCTATGCGCGCCATCTAGCGGTGCGATTTAATTCGGCTCGGACATTTTCTGTAGACGCTCTAAACCATAATGAAAATCTAGTCTTAAAGGAACAGTACAAGATAACAAATTCTAAATAGCTGACATTTTTAAAATAAACAATACTTTACAAACTCTGTTATATGGATGAGAAATAAATATTGCTAAAACATGCTCTCGCTTATAAACATGGAGAAGATTGTGAAATGTGAAATGATAAATGTGTGTTGACCCTCTGAGAACACTTGCATGTGAAATCATTTCATGCCTGAGAATGTCACTATCTGCTAATAAATGTTTACACTTATGTTCATATTACTTATTTATAGATGTGGTGGTTATTACACTCAAAATATCTGTGCACATAAAATGCAATGCAAAATGCAATGATAGGTCTATTTTCTCATCACCAGACAGGTAACTCATGCTGTTTTGAGGTTCTGGGTAAGGTAATTCCTGATTGTGATGCACTGACCTCAAGGCAATAGAAGATGTGAATTCGGATGGTTAAATATAGGCTCAGATTTTGTAGCTGTACAATTTATATTTGTCAGACAGAAGCAAGTTGAAGTGTGAACAAGTTGGGTTCTTTGAGTTTCAAACCACAGAAAGAGCAGCAGGCCTATGGCACGAAAGGTCAAATTACTGTAATTTCTAAAACCATTCTGCAGTCCCCTTTTAAGCACTCACATCTTTTAGAAATGAGCTATTGTAATTCAGAAACATCAACTTTTTATTAAAAATTCTGTAGCGCACGGGTGAATACATGCTATTTGTAAATGCATGTAAGCACACCTAAACAAAATAAATAAATAACCTTGAGTTGTAGTGAAATTCTGACAATCTATTTTAACCTGCAACATAGAAAATATACATAAAAATGGTATATTTTTAATTTGACACAAAAGGATTGACAACCGATGTAATTAATACATTTCAAACACACAGTTGTTGTGAGGGAAAAATCATGCCAGTGTATTTGGTCCCCTGGACCTAACTGGCAACACTGGGTGCAAGCAGGGATGCACACACACTTACATTGGGGCACTTTAGTGATGCCAGCGGATGCAACGTATATTTACTGTTAGGGCAGAATCTAGAATAGCTAAAAAAATATCCCACAGAGACATGAATAAAACATGCAAATTCCATACAGTGACTGGACTGCTGAAACTTGACCCCAGGTCTCTGGAGCTGTGACGCAAAACTGGTATTTATGTACGTTACCATTCTGCCTAATTTGCAGTCTTCTAGACACCAAATCTACAATTAGACACCACGACAAATTATTTTGAAGGAGTGGCAGAGGAAAGCCTTTTCTTTTATCTAACCAGAAGCCTAAGCACATTGGTTTAGTAGACACTACTTGAAATTTAATTGCAAGCAACACATGTTTGAAGTAAAAAGAAAAATCACAAAATATGTTTTTTCCAAAGCTCTTGGGAGACCATGGATTGTTAGTATGGTTGTTTGCTGATGAATTAATTAATAAATATTAGTTGTCTGTATTATTTTCAGTGACATTAAGCTAATTAATTGTATAATGTTAAAAAACGATTTACCTATCTATGCCAATCCTGGCATTACCAGTTTGTGTTTTTGTCTAGTTCATGTGTATGGTAGACAGTGCCACAGGGTTAGTGCTGCCACCTCACAGTTCCAGAGGCCCAGGTTCATGTCCTGGCCCAACTCTTGCCAGTGAAGACTTTGCATGTTCTTCCCATTTTTACATAGGTTTCCTCTAACATTACAAAGGCGTGCTAGGTTAGTTGGAGGCTCTAAAATGTTGCAGTGTGAGTGAGTGTGATGTGCCCTGCAATGGTGTCCTGTCCAGGTTTGGGAATGTTGGAAGCTGTCCATATTACTACTTGCAATGGTTTATACTTTGAATATACAAATATACATATACTTTGAATATTGAATGTCAGGCATAATTAAAATTAGACACAGATGTATTTCATTACCTGATTACCAATCCCTATCAAGGGCGTATGACAGTATACAATAGTTTTTCCTCCCTGTTAAAAGAAAAATGTGTGTCTTATCTCAGATTTCTCTCCAATTGCAGTGTGTAGTTTTATTACTATTGTCAATTAAACACTCCACACAAAAGTGTAGATTTATAAGTTGTAGACTTAGTATTGGATTAAAAGTATTGCATTAAAAAATAGTGCTGCATTGAGTAAACATTGATCTTCTAAACACAATATGGGAAAAAACCTACTTTAATCTCAAATACAACTCTTTGATTTGTTACAGCAAAAACCCATATATTATAAAGATGTTATTATTACAAAACGGTATTTAGATATACAGTTAAATACAACAACAAAAAGTTATTCAAGTGAAACTAATGCGTAACTGTTACTTAAAGTAAGAAGACAAAGATTGTCCAGTTAGTTGCATAGTAAAAAAGTGCAACAGAAAAGAAACACACACGCACACCACCCCACACAAAATCAATTCACTCCAAAGCTTCCCTTTTTGCTCTTTCCACAGAACTCACTGTAGTTCAGAAAATGCAAGAAAAAAAACTCTACAGCTAAAACAGATGCAAAAACTGTAGGCATCCCATTTATCCTGGCAACTGGGATTTTTATTGTATTTTCCTTTTGCCCTATGCTGTAATGCTAAAACATACGAGTAGTACATGGTCATCCATGTCCTTCATCCACCTTCAGGTGCCATACTCACTGCTAATACGGGAGAACTGAAGACGTACACTACATAGCCAAAAGCTGGACACCCAAATATTATACCCAACAGGATATTAGTCAGGAGTCTGTCTCACTTTGCTGCTACAACAATCTTAGCTCGCCTGAGAAATTTCTCCACTAGATTTCAAATCGTGACTGTGAGGTCAGGCACTAATGCTGGACAATAAGTCTTGGCACACAACTAGAATTCCAATTCTTCTCAAATGTGCATGATGGAGTTGAGGTGAGGGCTTGGTGCAGTTCAGCCACATTCCTCATCAAAGCCGATACAGTACTTCTTTATAGACTTTATTATAGGAAGGTAGGGCAGAGCACTGATGAACTGACTTGTAAGGGAAGCCTACAAAGTGCCATATTGAAAGCCACTGAGGTATTAAGTACAACCTATTCTACTACTACTGTTTGTATGGACAGTCTATATCTGTATATTTATATTATGAACATGTCAGCAGTGAGCAAAGCTGAAATAACAAAGGATACTAATTTGGTTATTTAGAATGGGTGTTTACATTCTTCTGGTCACATAGTGTACACTCAGTTGCCCATGCATTTGTTATAATGCTTTTATGACTGGACAAAAGATTTAATCTTGGTTAACTACATTATGTCGTGCCAGTCTAAACAAGTGGCCAGCAAGTTTGTTGTTAGGTACCTCTACTGGTAGACTACAGCAGCAGATCTCTGTATGTAATTACCCAGATCATACAAGATAAGAACCAAATTGTGTAGGAATGTTAAAATAACAGGTTATTTCCCAGTATTACATTAATACTAATAAACATAAGAATAATAAAAAGAATACATGACCTACTGGGGCTATTCCTATATCAGTAACATATCAAGTACACATCCAAAAGGAAAAAATACACTTGGCTATGTTAAATACTGCTCACCAGGCAGCTTGCTCATTGGCCCTCGCATACTTATACCATATAAAAGTGACCAAATTATTATAAAAGTTTCAAAAAAAAAAACAATTAAGCACAAAATCTTGTAGTGTTATATAAACATTCCCACAGGAGAGATGTTGTTAGCTTTCAGACTCCTGTTGCACCAGACTCTTCTAATGAAAGAATGAGAAATCATAAGAATAATATCTCACTATAGAGCCAAGCAGAGTACACACTCGGTTTCCTTGGATTAAGCTTAATCTTGAACCAAATTAAAATAATGCTAATGGTGATTCATCTTGCAGTCTTTAAATAGTCTAGAAATTAATCTTTGGTCTGGAAAACCAGCCGTCTGTGTATGAATCGCCATGATACCCCGACACTGCAGAGGTACATCCTTCAGCTTCCGTCCTTAAGTGTTGTGGTGCGCATTCAGTACTGTGATCATCTTATCCTAGACTCTAAAACATTGTTACATCTTTGGTGAACTCCCGTCATATGCAGCCCATTTAATACACATTGTGCACGTGTGCCTATTTTCAGCTCAATCATATGGGTTATGAGAAAGCTGAAGTCTTGAGCATGGGATTCAACCCTTTGCTACAGAGAGCTGTTGTGAATGCAGGCTACACACAAACCTACTTGTTTAATCAGTTGTTACTGTCTCAAAATGACAAGAATGTATGGCCCTATTTAGCCAGAATGCTAACCTTGGTCTAACTGTTGCAGAGCCAGAGGATAACTGTTGAGTGGCCACACTTCTTTCAGACAGCCAATTGTGGTAGGCAGCACCAGGACTCAAACTCAGGGCCCCATGTTCCTGTGCTAGCGTATTAGAGAACTGTGCTAAGCACCACTTTGTTTTCTCCTGGTGCAATTACAAAAGACACACAACTTTAGGATTGCACTGGGACTATGAGATTAATGTAGCTAACGTAATTAATGTTTGTCTCGTCCATTTTTTAAGGTTTTCCAATTTCTTCCAGCAACCAGTTTTAAATCAAATTATCATCAAGTCAAAGAAATTCCAGTGTTTTCTGATTTTCATTCTGAGGATCATGCATGAGTGTTACTCACTAGGTCAGTCAAGAGTATACCCTACTGGGAACTACAAACCCAGGTCTCCTAGAAAGTGATCTAGTTGCTGTTGTGCCACCCAAGTGCCTGCTTTAACAAATTTCAGTTTTGACCATACTGTTTTCTGGTCAGTATCACAGGGAATCTGGCACACAGTACAGGTGTAAGGGTGCTCTGGACGGGCCACAGTGCATTACAAGGCTGTTTAGGAGTCAGTGTTGCAACTGCAGGCCATAGCGAATTAGATCACGGTGCAACCGGAGTACAGCTTCATTCATTCACTCGTTCACTTTCTTATCTGCTTGATTATGGACAGGACAGGGGAATAGCCAGTGTCTAAATGGCATCATAGGGTGCAAGGCAGGGGAAAACCCCAATACAGGGCCACATCCATAATACGGCACGTATTGGCACTTTAGAGACACTAATTAACCTTTAGAGACACCAGTGTCTTTTTTCTGTGAGAGGAAAACAGAGTCCCTGGAGTAAACCTATGTAGATCCAGACTCCACACAGAATAGACCCAGACCACTCCGCCTGGGGATTGAACCCAGAACCTTCTCGTTGTGAGCCAACAGTGTTACTCACTGAGTCACCTTTAGGATTCATTAAATAAAGAATAAAACATTCTGTACAAGCATTTCAACATTTTAACCTGTTATTTTTCCAAGGCGCTAGCAGTTTAAAATACAGCTGAAACAAGTATTTAAAGATAATATTTACATTTTGTATGAAACAGAGTAGCAGTATTCTCATAGCTCCAGTGCAAACCTAGATAAGTGTCAAAACGTCTTTACGTCATGTGGACTAAGGAGAAAACTCATTCAATTATGAATTCAATTAATTAATGCGATAAACGCTGCTATACTCCTATGACAATTACATTAATGTAACAAAAGAAGCAATGTGCAGCAGTCTCCAGCTCTACAGCCATAATCTGTTGAAAAATGGAACTCTGGCAGCAATGATAATTATTCCATTTTACCACAGTGCTGAGTGAAGATAGCGACTGGTTAAGGGTTAAAACATTGTGCTAGTGTTCACTGCACACAGCAGGAGAAGCTGTCTGAGCAACAACAGATGGACGAGCCCAATGCTTTAGGCGGAATGAGATCTAGATCCTCATCATCAGGAATCTCATCCAGTCTATAACCATCTTTCAACAGCTGCTGGCTAAGATCTGGATGAACCTGGGGAGAAACACCGGGAGCAAAATATAAAAAAAAAACAGTAGGCATTATGGTGATACAGCAAAAACAGACTGGGCGAAACTCAGTTTAGTAGATAAGCTTTAAGGTTTAATTTGAAACCAGGGTTTGATTGCTAATGGTTGAGATCACTTTTGTACTCGTCAAAGACCTAAATATGTCACAGAAACACGACAGCATGATACACTGCCAATGATGCAAATTAGAAATGATCCAGAAAAACAGTGATGCCATTTATCAATTCACAACAAAAGAAAAATCAAAGCACTTTAAATAACTTTAAATAACTAATTAATATACTATAATAATTAATAAAAAAAATACTGTATTTGTGTAATAATTTACCTTTATCTACATTTATCTACACCTTATTTTAAAAGTTTGGTCTTATGTGTAGGAGTGTGCCATACTTACACTGATTAAAGCAAGGTGTGAATGACTGCAGTGCTGCTTCATTTGTTTCAAAGTTGGTTTAAATTGATAATTCATTTGATTCAAATGCTTTGCTATTTTAAGTAAAAGGGTCGTTTATGACTGATATCTCAACTCTGGTGCTAGAACAGCAAGGACTGAATCTATGTTTTGAAGTTATGTTATAGTTGTAATTTCTGCTCCACCACACATTCATAGGTAACGGTATGAATTCTTGTGTTTAGTGATTGTTAGTGTCTACCAAGGGTCTTAATAATAAGTAATTCCAGCACTTTCAAATAAATAATTTAATTAAAACAGCAAAGTACTCACTCACTAGCTAACTATTACGCTTAGATTAAATTATACAAACTAAAACAGCTCCTTTGGGTGAGCAGTGCCAGCCACCTGCTGGAAACAGCAATTCAAGAGGACTGTAGTAAAGCTTTGGCCTGGGCCTGAAGCATAAAGGTAGGAACCTTGCAAAGGACCTGCACCCTGTCAATGGTGTACCTCTGCTCTCCAGAGAATTCCAGGAAAGTCTCTTAACCTCCTAGTGACTTTGACTAGGATAAGTGGGGGTAAAATAGGATATGTTGCTTTGACTTTAACAGCACTGCTAATTATTATATATATAAAATGCTAGTTATATTCTGCCAATAAAAATACTGGGCAGGCATTCTGGCCACCTGCTCAGTGTTAATCATAATCTACCTCATCTGTATTGATGAAGTTCTTGCTAGTAAGCATAAGTATCTCACCTCGGCATAGGAATATCCAGATGAATACTCAAGCTCTACATCACTGAAAGAGAAACAGGAAATTAGGAACAAATTAGATATAATTAGCCATATTCTCTTATCAGGTCGGATTTCATGTTTGAGGTTTCTGGAAACTGTTGGATTAATAAAGTCAAAAGGGAAAAAAAAAAAAATATTCTTTTTTTAAGTCCTGAACAAAATAAAATGCTACTACTAACATATTTAAAATTAAAACTTAATCTGAAGCATATTATATACTCTAAGTACAAGGTAATATAATAATCCCAGCAGTGTGTGTTCACTTGCCTGTCAGATTCCAGAGACACTAGTGGAACATCTGGGTTTTGACTAAGTGCTGCATATCCCTTATTGAACTTCACACTGAAACACAGAATAACATTCCTCTGTAGCAAGAAATTTTCCGATTTTTTCCGATTAACACACGTTGAGTTACAACAATGCTAAGTTATTCTATTGGAATTAATATAATGGACTGAGCACGCAATACAGTTCTCAGTTTAAATTTAAATTAGTCTGAAAGAAAAGCAAAGATCAACACATATGAGTGCACTCACTTCTTAGGCCCATGCCTAGATGGCTGCATAATGTGACCGCCAGAGGAAAAGCCTTTCTTCTTTAGCATTCTCCTGGCAAGCTCTCTGGGTTTCTCTGCATATATTTACACACAGAGATGCAGGTAAACAAATTACACAGGGACAGTGTTTTAATCATATAATCAACGATTTGAGTAAAGTTGAATATAAAAAATAAAAAATAATTATATATATATTATATATATATATATATACTTTGGGGGTTAAACTTTGTTTTTTTCGCCAAACTACGGCAGTTTCCACTGCTGCGTCTGCCTTCTGCCGTGCTGTCTTTGACGCACATACGCAGTAGTGGAAACCTGGGTATGCAGT
>JAUZSV010397297.1:0-11124 GCA_034780495.1 Parotocinclus cesarpintoi | reverse complement strand
CAATCAGAGACAGTGGATATAAACGCCGTCCAAGATGGTTCCGTAATGGCGACCAGCGAGGACGGCGAACGATCCAAGGGACGGTAGGAACCCTAACAGTTATGATTTAAACAGGGCATTTACGTTGCCAGTTCATATATTTCTAATGTTTTGTAAGTGTGGATTTAATTAAGGAGTGGAGTGGAGTGCAGAGAAAACGCAGCGTAAGTGTTTCAGAGTAGATAATAACTAATGTTTGGGTTGTCATGTCATGATTTAGTGCGATACTGAATGTTGTCATGTCTGAAATCTTGAAATCTGTAATTAACTGCATTTCTCAACTCCTATTCTGGCTTCAAAATGAAACAGCTTTCTCAAGAATTGTTAGTTTATTTGTGAAATAAAGATTTTTTATGCATAGCATTGGCAAGATACTGAATATTTCCAACAAAGGCATCCATAACTGTTTTGAGAGTCAATTAAAATAAGATTTAACCAAGACTGAAAAAGTAGAGAGTCGTTCAGAGACTGTAGTTTGGGAAAGAGAAGACTAACAGATGCGAACAAGTGAATGTGTCAAAGTTAGTCAGGAATGGGGGTTAAATGCAAGGAGCCTCCGTGTTAAAGTTTAAGTGAAGAACCAGAAGAACAAATCAGACCAGGACAATAACAAAAACAATAGTCAAACAGTCCAAAAGACAGGTAAGCAAACCGACAGGTGAAAAACTCAAAGGAATAAGAACAATAACGAGCCAAAAAACAGAAAACTGGCAACCGGCAATCAATCAAACATTCAGACATGCTAACAAACTACTAGACTTTAGACTTAGAGTTCCAGTTTAGTCCAAAGTCTTTAAGTCTTAGGTGATCTCAATCACTACGCTGACTAATGCAAGAGCTGCTATTGAGGGGCTTGGTCCGGGTGAATTGTGAGAAAGGAATTCTGGGAAATATAGTCCAGGATCCTGCATGCCAAGGCTCTATGTGTGACAGTAAAAGATCAGAACCCTACTGGGCTTTGTACGGTGGGCGTCAAAATAAGATCAGAGAAAAAAACATTCATTATTTTAATACCCACTTAATCATAGACAATCATAAAACTAGCGGTTAAGGCATTCGACTCTGGACCTGATGGTCCCGGGTTCAAATCCCACCTCTGCCAAGTTGCCACTGTTGGGTCCTTAAGCCCTTATCCCCCACAATTGCATGGATTGTAAGACTGTATCAGTTGTAAGTCGCTCTGGATAAGGGCGTCTGCTAAATGCTGTAAATGTAAATGTCTTTGAAATGTGGAAAGGAAACCAAAGATCCCAAAGGAAACCCACAATGGCATGAGGTGAACATGCAAACTTCACACCACCCAGGTCTTTAGAGCTGCGAGGTGACAGAGCTAACCACTGTACCCCTGCTCTGTCCTCATGTTAAATATGATCTAAGTATTTTTAATGCAACACAAAGTAAAACCTATGAAGAACAGACACCCTGCAAGACATGGACTGTTTATACACCACATGTGCTAAAAGAAGATCTAATGGAGGGTCGTGTCTGCACCCTTCACTGCCAAGCCACCAGAGCATGACTGCCCAGTTTAGCGGAAAGCGAGACCTGTCCCAGTCCCAGAGGGGAAGCGATAGATCAGTGAACCTCATTAATGTTACACAGCTCCCTGAGAGAGATGTCACAAAAAAACTTCATTCCAGGCAATGGCTGGGAATAAATGACTGTGGAATTATAGAGATTTTAGCTCCGCCAGAGGCACTACACTGAAGTCCCAGCCTTCGATGCTTAGCAGACCTTTAATAATAAAATAGTATCTTCACTTCCCTTTTAGCCTCAGTGGGTACATCCATCAGGCTCGGTACTGAGACATGAAGTGCAAAGTTAGACTGGAGTCAATTTTGAACAAAGTCTCACTCTTTTAAAGATTTAATCCTTTGAACCCTATGAATACAGTTTGCATGTCATTTCATTTGTACGTTTTATGAAATGTAATTGTCATTTCATATCGTATTTAATACAGCACACAAGATATTATTATAATCAGATGATATTTCCTATCTGCTTTTTGTGTTGTATCAATACGTAAGGAAACATAGATCTGAATTTGTGCTCCTTCTGCTTTACACTCCTGTGTGAGTATTTGTTACTACGACAGAATAAAGTGCCTACGAAAACCCGATGCCGGATTGGGAGTCATGCAGGCACGACCGCCTGAGGGAGGGAAGGCCAGATGGGAGAGATCATCCTCTGGTACTGCAACAATGACTCCTACCAAACCCTACCAAACTCCACCTCCACCCCCACCCCCACACCCACACTAGAACTACACTGCTCACAGAAATGCGGGGATATTTCAAAAGGAATATAAAAAAAATAAACCAATAAGCATTTGATTTTATTTCATTAAACAAGATCATAAGAAACACAAATGAAAAGCCACGGAAAGAATTTCGATTACGTAAACGAGATGCAAATGCAATTATCATGATTGAGCAGTAAGTGACATGTTCATGGGGGTGAACAGAAGCATGTCAAACAGGACGAAAGTGCCCCCATTTTACCTGTTCAGTAGGGTGTCTGATCACCCAGGAGTGCCAAAACACACTGACAGTGATGTGGCATGGACAGGATCAGATTATCCATCAGTTCTTGTTGGATCCTTTTCATATTCGTTTTGAAATCTCTCATTTTCAGGGGATTCATTTAAAATCCCCTCATTTTTGTGAGCAGTTCATTTTGGACAACTGTTGTTGAAAGGAAATCTAGGAACTGCAATGGCTCAGCCTGATGTCACTCTGGAAGCTGAATGAAAGGGGCAAAAAACTCCAGAGAGAACTGTATGCTGCTTAAAACAACAGGAACATCTTCAAATTAGTGCCCATTGTTTTTCTGCGTGATGCTTACATACGTTTGGCCATGTAGCCTATATTGTTTTCTCTTTAAGCATAGTCCAGTGTATTTAGATTTAGTTAATAAATATCATTAAGGGAGCAGGCATTGGTGAAATATATTTTAATTTAGTCATTTGCTATTATTGACTTAACAGTCAAACAAACATCAATTATGACAAGTCCTATTAGATAAGATTATTTACGGCACATTAAGGCTGACATTCATCATTTAATGTTAAAGCCACAAATGAAAGCTAAGGGAACTTCAAAGAGGAGCAGTTTCCCAGTGACAGTCTATAGAGCAACTGTACTGCCTATAAAACAGACTTTATCATTTATCTTTCTTGTTTCAGCTGTCCTTGCACTTCTGTTAAAAATACTATTTAGACATCATACACATGCTTTCAAAGTGTGTATGACGTGAGCTCAGGATCTTGTATTGTAAACTCCATTTGCTCGGCTTCTATGTTCATCTCTGCCCTCCTACTTGCCTGACATTAACCTTTTTGTGGTAACAATTTCAATCCGTTTTTCTTTTAGCTGATCTGACCTTTTGGGTTAAAAATACAATGGACAAAATTTGTGGTGCATCTCTAACACATTGTCTATAAATAATAACAATATTGAGAGTTTTTAGCAGCCATTTCCTAGAATTACTGTATTATTATTATTTGACTGGTAATATATTAATGTCAAGACGAACAGAAACCAACAGCAATGCACCAGCAATGTCTGTGCATTATGTATGAAAAGTTCGCTGTGTGTGCAACAAGACTGCAAAGTGACAACTGCAAGACAACAAGAAGGTCTTACTGAAGGGGGATGAGCTCTGGGATCCAGCCGGTCAGACAGTGAATGACAGTAAATTCTCCCAGCTCTCTCTTGGGGTTACACACCACACTAAGGAGACACAAAGTTACAATGACAAACGGTAAAGGAACTCTCTAGGGTTTCTAAATACAATTTCTATTCGCAGAATCTACAGCATGAAATCAAATATCAACACTCAAAATAATGTGACCTCAATACTGTTACCTTAAATGACATAATGTCTTTGAGTGACTTTGTTTCACATGCTAGACTTAGCAGTGGTCAAACACTTCCAACAAGAGGCGACATCGAACAGCAAAATGACAGAGATGTGCGACCAGGTACGATTAAATTAGGTGGTGGAGCAGAGACATGGCTAATCCAGGTGTGAATAAAATCAGAGAGTAGCTCATGCAGGAGTACATATTACCCCAAGATACCATGTAAATTTAGTCCCATCCAGACACGGGGTTAAACTAGACATAGATCCAATCCAATCCCATATCAGTATCAGGTCTGATATTGGCGTCATTCCCTCATCGGATATCAGACACACAGGGTCAATCCACGTATCGATCCATATTCCATTCCACATTTTACCATAAGCATGTGGCATCTGCTACTGAGTGCGCAAACGGTGCTTTATCTAATTCAAATGTTGTTTTGGGAGAGTTTCTCTGGAAACACAGAAAAAACAAGACTGTGTGTTGTCACCTAAACACAGCCCCAAGAAAAATGAACCTAATATTAAGGTAAAAAAAAAAAAAACTCCTGTAGTGGAATCTGTATCAGTATCGGCAATGGAACCGGATCGGAACTAAAGAAAAATGGGTATCAGCGCAGCACAACTTTAAATGACTTCTTAATCAAAAGCAGTTGTGAAATGAAGAGGCAAATCTCATATTACAGTACAGACATATCTTGCTATTTAAACTACTGTTATTTAATGTCTGCTAAACATTACAGAGGTGCATAATATGTTTAAAAGAACACCTCAAATACCTTACACTTTCTCAACATGGCAACTTCAAGGCAACTGGTTTTTTGTTCTTTTCTTAGCACAGGAAATGATACTCGTACATACACACACACAGTCAGAAAGAATCAAGTGCAGCCTATCGCTCATTAAGGCACCATTTTTTCAATTCAGTCTACATTACAGACACAGACAGCAACGACGCTGGTGCAGTTTGAAAAGGATGAGGCGGCCTATCAGTGCATATTAATGAACAAAGTATTAGCGAGGGAACAAAGAGAGTAAACCGACTGAAATGAGCTACACTGGGGAACTAAAGCTCTCTCATGGGTGCAATCCCACAACGAGAAACAAGAGCTAAACACTTTGCATAACTGCATTAGGTGGCAGTTTCATGGAATTAAATGACTTTGTTACTCTATGTGTGTGTCTAGCCTATTGCTCGCTCTTCCTCTCTTTCTTGAAGAAACCAGATGGCTGATGCTCTAATTGAGCCTCATGGGAAGCTACATTCAAGCAGTCCGGCAGCTATTAATTAACTGCACCATTTCACAGCTTCGCTTCTTATCATGTGCTAACACAGAGTCGACTCGTATTAAAACCTGCACCGTCATTTGCATTGTTGCAGCTCTACAAACACTGCCTGACATTTCTATATGTGTATTTTGATGCCGAGTCTCTATTACAATGCATTGAAATGGTTTTATTAGTATTGAGGACACTCCGGTGGTACGATCCAGCTGCTGAAAACGTCAGTTCCTGAGGACCTAGGTTCGTGCCATGGAAGTCAAGTAGTGAGATATATGGACTGATTTTACTCCAATGTGTGGCTGTGCCCAGTGAAGTCCAAAATAGGCTTTAACTCTGCAACCCTGAGCAGGATAAGAAGGGATAAAACTAAATGGTTTTTGCTTTATTTTAGTATTTTTGATAACAAAAACCTGAAATTAGTCAGGACCTCACCCAGGGCACAGGTTAATCTTAACACAGGTTTTGTCTAGGTCTTGGCCATATACGAGTCCAGCCGTGATGTTATTCGCGATAACAAACTCCCTCTCACGTTCTATTATTTAAAGGTGCCATTCTTACATTGTGAAGTTCCTTTATTGCTGGACGATAAGACCTCGTATCAATATCATGATTCATAGAACATTTGAACTCAATTCCGAAAAAAGATTGTTTATTTGCGTTGTTTTTCTGCACTCAGATTTCACTGACAATGTTCATTGTTCGTACTTTAAATATGCTCAGCTATTAAAACTAGGATATTAGATTAACTTAAGCTAAAACTGTTGGATACACAGATGAACTATTTATGGTTATTTCAAAATATGTTAACCAATTGAAATCATCCCTTAGGGCATAGTAGGAAATCGTCTTAAATATTAACAATTTTCATGTTGTGCAGCATTTGAAAGTGCTCGTGTTATTAAGTGTCATCTTTTCTAAAGCTGAAATGTGTCCAAATGGCAGACACGGTATTTTTGTCTGATACAAACTGCTGGGTCTGAGTCTGATCATGCTTTCATGTCACTGACTGGACGTGGTAAAGTCATGTGACTGCAAATGCAGTAGTAAGTTTCTAATTAGACAGGACATGAGAGAGAATTGTTTTACATAATAACAAAATAAATCCAAATAAATCGACATGGACAAAATTACATTGGCTATTGGTTCTGAAGGTCGGTTTTGATTAGCCGACCAAGCCCTACATTCTATAATTATCTTATTTTGAGGACTTACATTTACTTGAGTTTTAATCATGATAAGACAAGCATACTCACTCCAGACTGGCCAACTTAAGTATCGCTTTAGCCAGCAGCATAGGCCAGAGCTCTGACTGATTAGTAGTAGCCGGTAGCAGCATATTATTCTTTTCATCAAACGGTAAAGAATCATCGATAGTGATCTTCCTCCAGCAGCCCTGAGGCGTAGACATAATAAGAGAGAGACAGGGAGTTATTTACTTCAAACGCTGAAGAGAAAAATCAGTCCTTTTTCTCTCAGGGTGTCCACATTTCCTGTGAAGCAAAGTCAGACTAAAGATAAGAAATATGGTACGAGATTATATTCTTAGCCAAATGAAAAATTTACTGTTTTACTGTTTATCCTAAAGCAGTTCAGACAATAGATGCCTTCAGAATGACACAACTGCTGCAAAAGTGGACCGTGCTGTAAACTGCTTCAGCTGCACTTAAGGCAAAATATTCCCTCTTACATCAGACTGAACTTCACACCAAATCGCTCAAGAAAAGACGCATCATAAGTGAGTATTTTCAAATGCTCAAATACCCATGAGCCATTAGTGTTGAGGCGCTCTTCTTCTCTTTAGCCCACACAGTCGCATAGATACCATAGACACACGACTGTCCCTGTCTTAAGGATGCAAAACCAGACTGTAACAGAGACCTCAACCCATCTCTGATGGACTGGTACCCCTTTCAGGGTACAAACTCACCTTGTGAATTCAGAAATAGACACCAGACACAGATTTAACTGGGATTGTGGGCCTAGCTGCTTTGAGACAATACACTTTTGCAAAAAGAGCTATAAATAAACCTGCCTTGAATTGTCAGAAGAGACAATTTTCACATACATATTCCACTGTGCTCACAAAATCCCTATACGGATTAAGTCAGAAGTAGATCCAGACCCTGCCAGAAACTGTCCCTTCAATCGTAGCCTCCATACCAGGGTTTTCCTTTAAAGTGTCACTAGTCTGAACTGTAAGGATTATCAATTATGGGGATATTGTGACTCATACCCAGACTGAAGTGGTGCTGAATTAAGGTGAGGCCTCACTGACCTCATGATGTCAGTGCTGGCTATCAGTGAGTTAATGCAGTGAGTTATGATCAAGAGGTGAAGCCATTACAACTAATGCCACTTTCACCCGCTTTCTTTATGCAAAGTCCTGCAGGCAGTGACTAAGCAAGAGCATGGCTCTTATCAGACATCCTAATGTGTATGTGGGACGGTGGTAGCCTAGCAGTTACGGCACTGGACTCTGGAACTGATGGTCTTGGGTTCTAATCCCACCTCTGCCAAGCTGCCACAGTTGGGTCCTTAAGCAAGGCCCTTAACCCACCATTGCTTGAAATGTAAGACTGTACAAGTTGTAAGTCGCTCTGGATAAGAGTGTATGCTAAATGCTGTAAATGTAAATGTATGTAGTGTGTGTGTGTGTGTATGTTTAAAATGGGTTTATTGGTGAGGTTTTTCCCCTACGAGAGCTAATACCTCTCACTGAATCACTTTTACTCTGACCATATTTATAGATCTGAACTTTGTAGTAATCATGATGATATTTTACAAGGGTGGTGTATTAAATCTATTATTATTATTTATTAGTTGTTATTTAAGGGCCACTTTAGGCCTTTTACAACCCTGATTGAGTGCCTCTATGATAAACAACTGAAAAGTTTAAAATAAAATCAATGCAAGTGCAGGATGGACTGGCATCCAGTCTAGACCACACTAACAACTCTGTGCTCTTCTGAGCGACCAAGAACAGGACAGAGCTTGATTTACAGCCTTCTATCGCTATCTGAAGAAAATGCAAGGCACACAGCGGTCCAGAGTCACGCTCAATGCACATGGAGCCAGGGTTCGGACACCCATGCAACCCTGAAGATAAGTGCTTATGAAAACGAGGGTGGGGGGTGAAGACAGCTTAATCTCACCATCCAGTACAGTCTGACAATATATTTCCCATAGCTGTTATAGAGAGGCACATGTCCAGTGGTCACTTTACACAAGGAGTAGATGTGTTCCCAGGGTCTCCAGGAGCTCGGGTTCGTGTCCGTTGGCTCCTTGTTTGCCGTTCCACCGCACACTTTCCACACAATGAAGATCTCACTGATGATCCAGCGCATGAGCTGTGATGATAAAACAGAAGAGTTAGAAGGGAAGAAGCAATAGCACTGCAATGTTCTTTACAGTATTGTTTCTGTCACTCTGCCCAGTTTCGATAATTTGATCTGGCAGGAATCCTGGATACAATGGGATGAGAAACTTAAGATGTGGAGAACTACTGGGACTTCTTAGACCTCTGCTTTGCTATGCAGTGTCTTATCTGGACTGCAGTCAAACTAAATTGCTAGTTTATGAGAGATCTACCTTATATGCTGTATATATTTACTAATACTTTATGGGTAGACTTGTGATGTGAAATCACATCAGGACTTTGTAGATATGCAGATAACTACTGTTCTCTATTTGTTCATATGTACAAGCTTGTCAGAAAGACTCAGAAACCGTTTTTGTCAAAAGTCTGGATGTCTTTGGAATTAAAACTACCTTGTACATGGAAAACAGATACTAGTTTAAGGGTTTGTAACTTATAACCTGTTTATTAACTCATCCGTTTATTTCTCAGTCTGGGCCGAGTGATTATCAAACTCTGAATGACCCTAACCAAATCCCGGCTCTTTAAGACTGAAGGCATATTTCATTAATTTATTGTCTCATACGCTTATCCTAGTCAAGGTCACAGGAGAGCATGTGCTCAGCTGGTGGTACAGGACACAAGGCAAGAACAACCCTACACAGGGTGCCAAACCTTCCAATCCTGCTCCCGCACACGCTCATACACACATTCACACAATAAGGGCACTTTTGGAAAAAAAAAAAAAAAACAATTAACCTAGCACGTTTTTGGAATGTGGGAGTAAACCGGAGCATCCAGACAAAACCCAAGCAAACCTGGGGAGGACATGCAGACGCCACACAGATGGAGCCCAGGGCCGGGATCAAACCAGGGATCTTAGATCTGTGAGGCAGCTGTGCTAACCACTGCACCACTGTGCTGCCCTGGCAGACAGATTTGATCTAAATAAATACATTTTTATAGCAAACAGTAGCAGCAGGCAATGATATGACATTTGGACATGGTCTTGTGTTGATTAAGGTGGACTCAAAAACTGACTGTCTGAGGTAACGTTAATTATAAAATGAACTTTTTAAATAAGGTTACTGAATATCAGCAATCCATTCAAAAAAAACAAAAACATAAATCATTATAAGTCATTCTTTATATGCCTAAACAAAGTCTGCACACTGATTGGCTAACGTTGTTTGAGGCAACACGTTTTATTTTTTGTTTTATTTTAATCCTGTATTTTAATCACAAAATATTTTCCCATTTTCCTCTTTTTATTCTTGTATGAAAAAAAAATCTGACCTCTGTCTCGTCTGAGCTCCCAGTCTTTATCTTGACTTGGATTCAAGTAGTAAAACTTGACCCAGATTTTGGTCTTTGCTACAACACTAGCAGCAGGTTCTCAGGTGGTGCCCAGGGCAATGTGCTAGCCCACCAGCACCCTGTGAGTTCCAGAACCATGCACTAGATCCTGCACTTAACCATGAATGAGTGGGATTAAAGCACTTTTACCAGCTTGTTAACTTACCTCACTGGAAAGCAAATGCTCATTGGCTGAAATCAGATCAAAAGTTGATTCGTCCTCAACCACAACCGGAGCCTAGCATAACACAGAAATTCAATTACCTATTTACGATCAATCAAAATATTTCAAACACCTAGTGAAACATAAACATTATTAATGTTCATATCTAAGCAACACAAACCTAAAGATTACTAAAAAATGAACTGTTATGAATAAGTACTTCGTGGAACTAGCCACAATGAACTTCTGTTTAATTCCATTCATTAAACAAACCTCTCTCATAAAAGCGCCCACTCTCACACTTACTCTCTCTGTCTTTTGTTTTTCAAAGTGTATTTCTCAGTGCTGTTTGTGCTGAAGCGTAGCACTGTGGGTTCTCTGGAGGTCACTGCTCTATGAAAGCTTGATTATGATCCGTTAATGGACTCTAAAGGCTCCCTAATCAAATGTGAATTAGAGGCTCACACACAGAGGGAGAAGACCTCATTCAGTCACCTCATACTATCATTGGCATGGAAATGAAAAAAGAAGACGACCTTGGTTCATTCTGTCAATTAAACCTCTCCTGCATATGCGACCGTGCAAATGATGAGCTGACTGACCTCGGTGCAACCAGCTCAGATCAACTGCGTCTGCTTTAGCATGTCTACAGCGACCTGCAGCTGACAGCTATTTACATTTACATTTACAGCATTTAGCAGACGCCCTTATCCAGAGCAACTTACAACTCATACGGTCTTACAATCCAAGCTATTGTGGGTTAAGGGCCTTGCTCAAGGGCCCAACTGTGGCAGCTTGGCAGAGGTGGGATTTGAGCCTTGGACCTTCTGGTCCAGAGACCAGTACCTTAACCGCTAGGCTACCACAGCTATGAACCACAGAGCAAACAGATGCTGAAATTGGATTACATAACCAAAGCAAGTAAAAACAAATGGAAGCCAATTTCTGTTTTAGGTATAGAATTCGAACTCCAAATGTATCCATTTATTACACGAGACGAAAATGAGATTAAAACCTACACAGAGACAGCAGCGTGACATGTCGGAAATCAATATTTAGAAAC
>JAUZSV010397202.1:0-11125 GCA_034780495.1 Parotocinclus cesarpintoi | reverse complement strand
ATACTCATGAGAGATGTTCCTGTACTCACTTTGCTTGCGTTTTACCATATCACCCACCTATAGTTGTAAGCCCTGCCAAAGTATTGGAACAAAATATTGGTGTGAACATTGTTAAACGATCAATTGGTGAGCTTGCCTGTTACAATATCAAAAATAAATAAATAAAATGTAATATTTGAATTTTCTCTCATAGCTTGTGACAAAAATGTATTTAGATGTGATAGGCTGTCAGACTTTAGCCTTTTAAAAGACTTCTAGTTTATGATTAGCTATGGTTAACATAGACCTGCTCATTTCCCCTGACAGCTCAGAAGTGCATACCTGGAAATTAGGAGTGGGTAATTCCATCGAAACACACCGCTCCTGCTAACAGATAAAATGATCAAATGTAAAATGCTTATTGACAAACCCAGCATAAATATATGACAACTGTAATGTTTTAATAGGAATTTAAAACAGCACTTCACAGAATGCTTGAAATAATTTACATTTGATTTCTTCTTCAATTTACAATGACTTCTCCTTCTTGGTTACAGCTATCCACTTTGAATTTTTATTTTTTTGATAATACATATTAATTATGTAGTCAGATTTTCCATCCATATACTGTTTAATTGAGCAAAATAGTTTACACTTGATAGTGTAACATGGGGACATCAGTGTACACCAAATCTGAGTACCCCTAAGTAAAAATGACCAAATTGTGCCCGAAGTGCTAATATTTTGTGTGACCACCATTATTTTTCAGCACTGCCTTAACTCAAGTGAAATCAAGTCAAAATTATGTAGTGCTTTTTAGAATGGTGTAGTGTCTCAAAGCAGCTTTACAATCTTATATTATCCGCCATCCTCCATGTATGGCCTACATGGTGGGACTGGGTTCTGTTGATGAAGACCAGTAGCGTAATGCTGAGGTGGAGGAACATCTAAGTGTGTGGTTCTGGAACTGGTACCAGAACATCAGCATAAGGCTTTAGCAGCACTAACTATAGCAGCTTAGCTAAAGGGAGAGGACCAGAAGTTAACACAGCCTCAACATCATAGTCTAAATCTAACTGAAAGCCTGTGTTTAATAATTTTATAACTCAATAAGGTTATTGTTATCATCTTTCTTTATCAATTATCACTGCACCTTCTATGACACAAGCTGTCTAAGGCAGCACAATAGACAGACAGACAATTTTAGTGAGTGGCTAAGTTGCAAATTTGCAAACCCTCGTTTTTTATAACAATATATATTCATGAATTGTGTTATTTCTCTGTAAATAAAATTGAGGGTTTAGGAATTTACATTTATACATGGTACACTAACTGGACAAATTAAATAAGTATAAATACGTATTTCAAGTGTATGAATTACTTAGTATTTCAGTTTATTTTTATTATTCCCCATTTGTTCATGCTTGTAATAATTTTGAAGTCATGCAGTCTAGTTTTGTCTGATTAAAATAAGTAATCTTCTTCAGGACAGTTCCTCGTCCTCATGAATATATGAATATTGATGAACTGCCCAAGACTTGGGACTGGAGAAATGTCAACGGCACCAACTTTGTCAGTACTACACGCAATCAGCACATTCCTCAATATTGCGGATCCTGTTGGGCTCATGGTAGTACAAGTGCACTTGCTGGTACAGACAATTCTTTATTTTTATATTGGGTTTAAATGTATGGTTTTGTAACAATCATTGAAAGTAACAATACAGCAACATGCTAATACAACAAAAGTCTAAAGTAGTCTGCTATAATTCATGCATTTTATTCACGTATGTATTAATTTAACTGAAATGTAAATTCAGTTTATTGTTTGTCATTTAACACATGACTTGCACCTGCTGAACACAGCTAATGTTTAAAAAAAGGAAGAATCAATTCCTGTTTTCTTTTTATGATTATATGACCACGTAATAAAAATGTTTTTTATTTTTAAGAATTTAAATGGAATAAGTAATCTGTGCCAGTAGAGTATGTTATATATGGTCACTGAACTGTGTTTATCAGAATTACAGTATGTGGTGTACCTTTCTTCCCTTGAATTTCAGATCGAATTAACATCAAACGAAAGGGTGCATGGCCATCAGCATATCTCTCTGTACAGAATGTTATTGACTGTGGACAGGCTGGGTCATGTCATGGAGGTGATCATTCTGGTGTGTGGGAGTACGCCAACCAACATGGCATTCCAGACGAAACTTGTAATAACTATCAAGCGAAAGACCAGGGTAAGACATTTGTCATATTTACTATACTGTAAAAGTATTTTTGGATTGGCCTAAATATTTAGAATATTGATGGTTTGTCTGGTTGTCTCCACCTCCGTTATGTAATTTAAATAAAGGTTGCTTATGAGCATTAGCCAGTTTATCCTTTTATGAAATGGTATGCTGACAGTCTTCAGTTATGACCTGGCTATAGTACTAGGCACACAGTCCTTTAATGAAATGTGTATATTTTTTGTTAGCAGTGTAGTTGAAGCCAAAATTTGCACACATAGGTTAAAGACATTTAAGTTTTGTGTGAAATAAATTAAGTGTTTTTAAAGGTAGTCTTCCACATCTTTAATGCTGCCTACGAGTAGGAACTTCTTGTCTTTTTCAAAGCCAGTGCAATGTAGTTCATACCAAACAAAGTGTCTAAATTTCACCATTAAGCATGATGACCTTTTTACTACTTCAGTTAATTTGTGTCTTCTGCCCTGACTGATGAAGTTGTTTGGTCCCAAAATGCTTTGCTCAAATGCTGGTATTACATTCAGTTGTAAAAAATTAATTATTAAATCAGAGATCTTGCCTTATGAGTTTTGGTAATATTCTTTTTTTCTTTTCATGGTATTAATAGTGGAAAGGTCCTGATGCTTTACAGATCCTTAAATACAATAATATTCACTTAAAGGTGACATCCATTGTGGCAACGTCTAAACGTCAATATTTAGAGTTTTATCAGGCTTAATAGACTTTGGAAGTACATTTCTGACACAGTAAGCAGTAAAAAATCTTAGTTTTTCAGTAGCATCTTGTAACAAAATGTGTAAAGAAAATGTGGTGAGTTTTGAAAAAAAAATTTGAAAGTGTAGTCTGCATGTATATACACACTAACGTCAACAGTTTGCAGAGCTATGTCCTCCAAGTTTGTTTCAAAACTGTATTTTCATTTCATTCTGGATGGACTCATTCTTTGTACATTTGGTTTCAGAGTGCAATCTTTTTAATGAGTGTGGTACTTGTACTACATTTGGCAAGTGTAATGTTGTGAAGAACTACACTTTGTGGAGAGTTGGAGATTATGGATCTGTCACCGGCTTGGAGAAGATGAAGGCTGAGATTTATGCTGGAGGACCAATCAGGTATGCAGAGTAAATATAATTAAACATTGGTTAATGGAACTGGTAATTGCATTCAGTAAGTAACTAATTTATTATATTAACCTGCCCATATTTAAGTAAATGAATCGACAACTGGAATGCATTCTGTACTGTAGCACTCAAATGTGTCCTTTTAAATACATGTATATATTTAACTATTCAGTATCGTGAATATTTGGGATGTATCAATAGCATATTGCAGAGTAACAGTATGTCTAGAGCATGACTTTATGTGGACCAAAATTAAAATGGCTAAATATTGAGCTTTTAATGGCCCTAACAATAAATCATTGGTCAGAAAATGCATTCCTGTAAATTGTGCCAATCAGGACCTGAGGAAGAATTGGACCTCAGCAGCCTCTTGCTGTTATTAAGAGGTGATATTTGGGGTGCCTTGTTTGCCACAAGGTGTGACCTGTATCTGTGGAGAAACAGATCCTGGGTTACCAACCCCAAGACAGTACTTCGGCTCCTTCTTCACAACCGGCTGGACAAGTCTTGCCCTGGGTTGCATCTCCTCTGAGATCCCCAGAAGGTAGTGGCTATGAGAGACAGTAACCTCAGTGGCTTGGGTATATCATCTCTACCTATTTTTTAAATTTACTTTACATTCTACTATTAACACAAACTTCACTATTTTAATTAACATCTAGGCCACATAGAGGAATATCCCTGAGGCACAAGTACTGGAGTTTGTGTTCCTTTATTGAGATCTGAGCATAGGACAAAGAAAATGAAATTCAGATAATCAAACAGTCCCAGAAAATCAGTTACCAAGAGTAGTGGAAACTGGTATGATAATGATACCCTAGTTTCAAGCTCAGTTTGACAAAATGTTTGCAAAGTCAACACAAAGTGGTGGAATGCTAAACAAAAGGTGTTTAACTGTGATTTTTTTGTTTGTCCCGCCCCAAAGCACACCTTCTCTCATAATGATTGGTTAACCAAAGTAAATCAGTAATCAAGAACATGACTGTTCTCTAAACAAGTAGCAATAAGAATTCCAAATTATTTACAATATTTAGAATTTATATAGATAAAATATTAAGATAGGTTATCTGAAACAACTTTCTATTGGGCAACACAACTAACTGCAGCCCCAGCCGAGGGCTATAAGAATTCTGACACTATGGATAGCCAGTAAAGTGAAGACTACATGTGAACATGTGTAGCATTTATAGAGCACTTCTAATGCTCTTTTATTTTGCAGCTGTGGAATCATGGCCACTGATAAGTTGGATGCGTACACTGGTGGTGTGTATTCAGAATATGTGGAATATCCTGGCATTAACCACATTGTGTCTGTGGCTGGCTGGGGCATTGATGAGAATGGCGTGGAGTACTGGATTGTCCGCAACTCCTGGGGAGAGCCATGGGTAAGTGTGAGGAATATGTGATTTCATTTGTTGTTTGTACCCATTTTGTATCTTGTGTATAGCTATTAAAGAGTTATCTGAAGTTTCTGTTTACAGCCCGCCAATGCATTTTTGTTGTACAAGTATGTTGTAACTATAATCATACATCCTGTGTTCAGACTAGTGTTTGTGTGTGTGTGTGTGTGTGTGTGTGAAATAAGTGTGAGTACACCACAGTTTGCTTGATATACTGTGGTTAACTACACTGCTCACAAAAATTAGGGGATATTTAAAAGTTAGGGGATACTTCATTAGGGCATATTTCAAATGAAATATCCCCTAATTAAGTATCCCCAAATTTTTGGTGTGCAGTCTATTATTCAACATTATGCTTTAAGTTCCAGTATTGCTATATACATAGCAGGCATGCAAATGCAAATGCAGCATCACAGCAGCAAACATCCATGACACTGGCAAACAATAAATATGGTACACGTAATATTCTACTTCTGCTTTTACATGCTATTACACATTTACACAGTGTGAAGATATTACTGTAAAAACACAAGACAAAGACATACCATTAGATAAACACTAAACATTTGTGTATACCTTTTGCAGGGCTTTTCCTGGTTTATTCGGTCAGAATCCCCTATAGTGGTGCTGCTTCCCCAACAGAGCACTTAAAAAACAGATTACTTCCATAGTAGGCTGATAGTGACTTAATGCACATACTGTGCTCACAAAAATTTGATATTTTATTATGGGAGATTTCATTTCAGTACACACACACACACACACACACACAAGAACCAGTGGTAAGGTCTGACAATTGGTTTAAGGATTTTATCACAGTACCTAATAGCAGTCAGGGTGTCTAGACTGTAGAGGTCTGTACATCTTTTCAGGGATGCGTGTCCTTAGACCCATCACTGATCCACCACCAATCCGATCATGCTAAATAATGTTACTGACATTGCATAACGTTGTCCATGGCATCTCCAGACTCCGTTACATATGCTGGTGGATTTGCCAGTAGTGGTGTTTTATTGTGTATGTGTGTGTGTGTATATATATATATATATAAAATATATAATGGCCAGAAAAAAAACAAACTATGCTGGGCAATGAGCACCTGGTCCACTATAACTCTGAGACCTCAGGCCACGCTCCTGAAGCCTGTTTCTGATTGTTAGGTTAGACACTTTTAAATGAGAGGCCTGCTGGAGGTCATTTTGTAGAGGTCTGGCAGTGTTTATCCTGTTCCTCCTTGCTGAGAGAAGCAGCTATTGGTCCTGAATGGTTAATATATGACTTTGTCCAGCTCTCCTACAGTAAATGCTTGGAATCTCCTCTATACTCTTAAGACTGTGTTATGAGACGCAGCAAACCTGGCAATGCCACACATTTTAAATTGTAAATTAACACATAACTGTCCTAAATGTTTTCTCTTTACAAACAGGGTGAAAAGGGCTGGCTGAGGATAGTGACCAGTGCTTACAAAGGTGGCAGTGGAAGCACATATAATCTTGCACTTGAAGAGGACTGCATGTACGGTGACCCAATACTCCCCAAAGGTTATGCAGGGCAGTCTGTGTAAGGTATACACAGTGTAATGCCAAATCTAAATCATGTTACTGTGCTGCTTTTGGTTAATTCTAGAGCTGTAACAAACAGGACAATTTGTTTAATTCTTTTAAATCTGTACATATTTTACTCTTTTGATACACATTGTGAGAATGTGATTTTTAATGTGCTACAGTAAATCACATTTTAGGATTCACTGACAAAAGGGATTGAAAAACCTTTAATGCTAAATAGCAAACAGGAAAATCAAAATCCAAGCTGTTTTTTTTACAGATACATTTTAGATGTATAACCACTACATGCATCACATAATGATCTAAATAAAGCACTTGCTATGTCTTGAATTTGTTTTGCTTTTGGCTCGAAATGAGTTGCTTTACATATACACTGCTCAAATATTAAGGGATATTTCAATATGAAATGATTTTTAAAAATAAGTATTTTATTTTATTTCATTAAACAAGATATTTAGAAAAGCAAATGAAAAGTCAAAGAAAGTTGTTTGATTATGCAAATGAGATGCCAACACAGTTGTCATGATTGAGTAGCTTATTCGTGGGGGTGAACAGAAACATATCAAACTGGATGAGAGTGCCACACATTAACTATTCAGTAGAGTATATGGTCACCCAAGACGGTGATTGGGCAGGAACAGGATCATATTGTCCAGCAGTTCTTATGGGATCCTCTTCTTATTCATTTTGAAATATCCCCTAATTTTTGTGAGCAAATGTAGATTCAATGATCACAGTTATTTTAACCCGTTAGTTAAAGTTAACAATTCCTATTCATAGCACAAAGACTAGAAAATGACAGAATATAGAATACTGAATGTCCATCATTCAAAAGGAAATGTAAAAAAAGTCATCATAGTCCTGTACATAACGTTGGTCTTCAAAATGATCCAGGCAAACCGCTAATTTACCAAGTCCCCATGTCTTTCAAGGCATACAGGCATTTTGTGGTTCTCTGATTAAAAATCCAGCACAACTCAGTTGATCATTATAAAGTTGGATTTGCAGTGTGCTGGAAAAAAGAGCAACATAAATATTATCAGACCTACTCGGACATACAAGCAATTGGAGAATTAATGCTGCACTGAAAAAAGGCCTACATGAGCCTCTGCCCAGTGCCTTTTGGAATACAAATAAAATAAATCAAAACTGTTATTTAACCTCATAAGATGATTTCAAACCGCTTACTGTTCAGCTATATTATTCATGATATAGAGGGCCGTTTACAATTTTTTATATTGCTGCATAAACATGACTAATCCTAGAAGTAGATCACACAAATCCAATTGGCAAATTACTCAAAAATTATACTTTTTAAATTATACTTATTTAAGTAATTATTGAGGAAAATGACCCAATATTATATTTAAGTGACTTTGAGTTTGCTTTGCAGTGGCTCTCTTGTGTATCTGTTAACTGCTGATCAGTCCTGCACATTGGCATGGAGAAATTTTATCCCATTCCCCCATATAATATAGCTTCAACTAGGGGAGGGCAATACGGTAAAAATATTATATTACATGTTCAGAAAATCATTTTGGCTGTCATAATAAAATGTATAATGATACGATAAAATATTTTACAGGTATGCATCAGGTAACAGCCATGATATATTCAGGTTAACTTGTGTTGTACAAACTTTACTTATACGTCTTTACATTGCCTAAACACCATATTTTATATATACAAACCTACACTGCTCACAAAAATTAGTGGATATTTCAACTGAATTTGTGTGCAGTTTTCATTATAAAATAAGCAATGTTTTTAATTCAGGGGATTTTTTAAATGCATCGCGATTCGGAGGTTAACGATTCTGAATTGATTAACAAATGTCAATAATCGATAATTGAGCACACTTGCATCTGAACATGTTGACCAGCTTCTGTTCTTACGCAAAAACGTAAACATTAGCACTTACTGAGCTCTGTAACGCGAGCAAGTAAATGGCAGAACCTGACGCAGCGTCCAGAGACGACCTGGCGTTTATTGGAGTAATTGACAGGCAGAATCAGCGTCAACAAACAGTCCAATAAGGGCGAGATGAAGCACGGTAAGTCGGCGATAATCCACAACAGCATAAAGCGCTTAGTAAGGAGGTGAGAGCCACGAGACTTAATAGCTGAGAACTAATAAGGAACAGGTGTGTGTGATCAGAAGGACGGTGATGAGGAGAGTGTGATAGGCTGGGTTTGATCGCCTGAGCACTCCCTATGTGTGATAAGCTCATTTGCACTGTCCCTCATTGGTATTATTTGATTGTGTCCTATGTTCTATGTTTAGTGCTGTTAGTCACAAGAAGTAATTCAGCATTTTGACTCTTCTTTCTTCAGATGCTAATTAGTTCTTTTTTACTCGGCAAAGCTGAATTTGTGTTCTACATCATTTAATTTATTTGTTTGATCCTCAGGATTTTGATTCTATGCTCAGAAATTTTGAACTAATTTATTTAGATAAAAGACAGATATTTATTTGATTATTTATTAATATGTTTTTTTTGAATATGCTAAATTGCTTCCATTTGTTTTGTTAATAAAAAATATTGGAATTAAATTCATCCTGAATTTGTTACAAGCAGTCACATGGTAAAGAAAAAAAACGAATCGAGTAATCGTTGCCCTCTGAATCGTAATCGAATCATGAGGTGCCTAGAGATTCCCATCCCTAATATATATATATATATATATATTTTTTTTAAGATCAATAACTTTTGTTCTATACTGCTTAAGTAGTACTAGTGGTAATGACAATGCAGATAAAATGCTAATGCATCAGATGGTATGCTAGGATGCAAGGACAGCCCAGTCAAGTTTGCTCACCAATGAATTCTGCCACAGAGTCATGCTCTCCCTCAGTGCGAATGGTCCCTGCTATGCTGTCATTTTCCAAGATTGGTAAAAACAGCTGAACAAAGTCAGATGTATATGGGGGTGCAATCACATCCAGAACCTTAAGAAAAACATATTACAAAATATTTTAATATTACAACATATATTACAGATAAGCAGGTGAAGAAATTACCCCACTGATGGCAGAGGATACAAATATAAATATTAATTTTTATTAATAGTAAAAGTTATACAGTGCAAGTTAACCTTATGCTCAGTCAAATAACAGCACAAGAAATGAGAGCATGCCAGCATTAGCACTAGCATGCCAGCACTCATGGCCAAACTTGTTAGCACCCCGGAAATGTGTCAAGAAAAAAAGAAACATTTCTGGGATAAATTATTGCAATTACATGGTGTGTTATACACATGTTTATTTCCTTTGTTTATATTGGAACAACACATACAAAACAGAAGAAAAAACCATTGTGGGTAAACACCTTTGTTTCAGGCACATGATGCTCGTTTAAACTCACCCCAAGCAAGTAACATCACATTTGAATATAAAAATCACATCTGAAACCAGATAAAAAGGAGAAAAGTTGACTTAATATTTGCATTGTGTGTCTGTGTGTACCACACTAAGCATGGAGAATAGAAAGAGGAGAAGAGAACTGTCTGAGGACTTGAGAGCTAAAATTGTGAACAAATATCAACAATTCCAAGGTTACAAGTCTTATTTCCAGTGATGTTAATGTTCCTTTGTCCACAGTGAACAACCTAATCCTTAAGTTTACAGCCCATGGCACTGTAGCTACTCTTCCTGGATGTGGGCAGAAGAGAAAAATTGAAAAGTTGCAACACCGGATAGTCTGGATGGTGGATAAGCAGCCTCAATTAAGTTCCAAAGTAATTTAAGCTGTCCTGCAGGCTCAATGTGTATCAGTGTCAGCGTGAACTATCCTTCAACATTTGAATGAAATGAAACTCTATGGCAGGAGACCCAGGAAAACACGGAGACAAAAAAAAACAAGCTAGATTCCAGTTTGCCAAAATGTACATGAGTAAGACAAAATCCTTCTGGGAAAACGTCTTATGGACAGACGAGACCAATACAGAGCTTTTTGGTAAAGTACATCATTCGACTGTTTATACGACTGTTTTGGGGTTATTTTGGTGAGTCTGGCACTGTGCGCAAAGCATTATTTTAGGTCATAATAAAGTGCCCAGTGTCAGAAAGCTGGGTTTGTGTCCAGCAGGACAATGACCCCAAACATACTTCAAAAAGCACCCAGAAATTGATGGAAACAAAGCACTAGAGAGTTCTGAAGCCAGCAATGAGTTTGGATCTGAGGAGAGATCTTAAAATTGCTGTTGGGAGAAGATACCCTTCAAAGATGAAAGACCTGGACCAGTTTGCAGGAAGCTTGTTGATTTTTATAGGAAGCAATGGATTTCCGTTTTACTCAATATGTTTTGATTGTGCAACAAAATAATAAGTTTAGGTTTCCAACAATTTTGTCCAGCCCATTTTTTGTGTTCCAATACACACAAAGAAAACAAAACATTGCAATATATTTCTGAAATAAACACTTCATTTTTTCAGGGGTGCCAACAATTTTGGCCATAAATATTTGGGTATTTATTGTAATATATTATAGTAGCATTCAGTGCTATCATGTTTAAGCAAACAGTAACATTAAATTACCTCTGTTACAAAGTATCTTATGAGTGAGATGTCTGTGTTGAGTTTCTCTAGACATTTGCGGATGTAGCTGACAACAGGCAGCACGTAGCCTCGACTCAACAGGTGAACCATGCGATCCAGTAAAGTCTTTTTCAGCTCAAGCTAAAACAGGCCACACAAAAACATTAAGCATAACTTTAGCATGGTCACGTCACCTATACACTTACCTGCCACTGTTCAGCTGTTGCTAAATGCAAATGTCTAATCAGCTAACCACATAGCAGAAACAATGAC